>LOJH01025845.1:0-12084 GCA_001685095.1 Ellobius talpinus
TTTGCTCAATGCTTGTCTTCTACACAAATTTCTATGTGGTCTATTAGCAGGTAATTTTGTGGGGTTGACTCTATGTGCATTTGGCTGACAGAACAAAGAAAAATGTTGTCTCTCTAAAGCCTCATGGTTTGGGGGAATGGAAAGGTGATTCTGTTGCCCGTGTCAAAGAAATTACACTGCTGAGGTGTTTGGGGGAATGAATCCCACTTTGAAGGTTGAATCATGGCCTCACAGGATTTTCACAGATATGACCATGGCTTTTCCAAAAGACAAGTGTTTCCACAGCTCTGCAAAACAGATTATTCCATGTGGATGTGCACGTATACACTTCCTGTGGATCTGCTTATTGGTCTGTCAGCTGTGCATTCACTGTAGAGTCTTGTGGGCTCCAACACTGGGATTAACGGCATAAACCACCACGCCCAATTTCCTTCCATGTTGTTTTAGAGGTGGGTCTCTCTTGCCACCTTCGTCACTGTGCTGAATGCTCTAGGCTAGCTTACTCAAAGAATTCCAACCAGTTCTCCCGTCTCTGCCTCCTATCTTGCTTTAAGTGTCCTGGGGTTATAGATGGCTTTTTTTATACAGATCCAACTCAGGTCACTAGGCTGGTGTCTGACCCATCTCCCTGGCCTCACAAGTGTTAATTTGGAGATTTCAATTAAATTTTCATGAGGAGGAGAATTTTCGAACATGGGTTTCACAGATCTTGAGGATGAATCCTTACACTCCAGGCATTTGAACCCAACTCCAGGGTTGGATAAAAAGCTACCATTTTAAAGCAAGAGAAAGCGCTGAGAGTCATCTGAGCTACAGTGGGAGCTCCTGTCCCACTTATGATCTAGCAGATACAGTGTCACAACCAAATAATTACAAGGCAGACCCCAGAGTTTAAGGGTAAATGACCCGAATACACCACAGAGTAAATACTCTCCCTTTGAAAAATGACTTGGAAATAGCCACTGATTTTGGCAGAGATGTGTGAGGGTTTTCTCATCTTTCTTTTCTCCTTCCTTCCTTCCTTCCTTCCTTCCTTCCTTCCCTTCTTTCTTCATTCCTTCCTTTTTGTCTTGCCATATAGACTAAAATATATAATTTATAAAGAAAGTGCATTTATGAATGTCTTTCTGTATGTTTTGGAGCCTAGCAAGCCGAAGAGCAAGATAGCAGTATCTGATAGGAGCACATGTGGACTGTATGGCTAACAGCCTGAACTATGAACCCCAGAATTTTGCAGAGCCCAAGTTTCCCATCATGAACTGGCTGTTCGAGAAGAATGAAAGGTGACGGTGCACAGCACTGATCCCTTCTCCCCACTTCACCCCTGGAAAGATTCTTACAACCCAGATCTGACCCTGAAGAATTGCTGATGGTCAGAATCTCAGTGGGACATTAAATTTTCCATTTCATGCGTAGCAAACAATGGTCAGAATGAGGTGATTCAGGTCTATAGTAGAGTTTCTAATGGTCTGACTGGATGGTTAGAAACTTAAAGGAAAAAAGAATAATGGAATCTGAGGTTAATTAGATAACCATCTCAAAATGAAGTGAACTGTGATGACAAGTATACTCCTTTGACTGTTACTCTATTGAAGAAAACTTCAGGATGTCAGTGGTGCCAGTTCATGAGGTATCTGCCAAGAAAAGATGCAGATGTGGAGTGATGCCAACCCAAGAATTGTAGGCAACAGAGACGAACTGTCCTACTTTCATTTCTGTTTCTGGGATGAAATATCCCAATGGGGAAAAAAAGAAACTTAAAGTAAAATTTCATTTATATCAGCTAGAATTCTAGATTGCCGTTCATGATTTTGGGAAGTCATGAACTTCAAACAGTAACATCACATCCATAGTCAAGAGCAGGGAGAAATTAATAAGTATGGACTTGCTTGTTTACGGGTATACAGTTGCGTGTATACATTTACGTGCATACAGTTATGTGTATACAGTTACGTGTATACAGTTACGTGTATACAGTTCAATTTCAAGACTCCCTACCTAAAGGATGATGTTGTCCACAGTAGGCTGAGACTTCCCACAATTAATTTAGGATAATCACCCATAGACATTATCATAGGTTAGCCCAATGTAGGCAATCTCTCACCTCCTAGGTGATCCTAGATTATGTCAAGTTGATAACTACAGCTAACTATCATACTTTACCACTCCTTGACAACTTGACTCGCAAACACATTACTTTTACCCTGTAGCATGTACTCACTGCCCTCAAGGCCTTTTTTTTCATTATATATAATACGGTCCAAAGTATCTTAATTGTGAGTTCGTATAAAATTAAAAACAATTTATATTCTTATATCATGCAATAGCACAGTAACATTTCTATTCCAAAATGGAAGAACGGGTTATAGCAAAAAAAGCAAAACCAAACTCCGGCAGAAATAATATCAAATCATATAGCTCTAATATCCAGCTTTTGGGGCTCATAATGTAATTTTGATTCCAAAGGGCTTCAGTAGCTCCACTTTTTTTTTTAATTCTGCCACCTATACCATATACTGCTTCTCCCTTAGGATTAGTGCTGCTCCAGTCCACAATTGCAGCTATGCTTGGTGGGCATCTCACAGTCCTGGCATCTCCAATATCATGGGGCCTCAATTGCAATTGAGGCTTCATCTTTACAGCTTACTTCAGTGGCCCCTCAGAGCCTCTCTACAGGGGTTCTGATCCTGTCACACTATACTAAGCCTCAGCTCATCTCCACAATACTGTCTAATATTGTATCTTTCATGCCTTCAAATCCATTTACTTAGGGATGACATTTATTGCAGTTTGAGATGTAGCCCAGTCCTCTTGTTTCACAGCTCCTGTGTATGCAACCCAAGAAAACATTTTCCTGGGCATTTGCTTTCAAAGACAGGTGACCTGCTACCTTTAGTCTTTCCTTCTTTGAATTAACTAGGAGCCCCACAAGATGGTGCCTCCAATGAGTGAGGTCTTGTCCTTAGGATGTCCCTTTTATTGTCCCCATTCAGCACTTCAAGGGTGGGTACCTCTCTATCAGTTACAGTTCCTCTCTCAGCATCAGCCTGAATGCTTCCCTGGTCTGAAATTTCTGCTGTCAAACAGACTAGTTCATCATCTCTCAATTCAGCTTGAGTCAGGTTCTGAGGCTTTCATAAAAAGGAAGAAGCCAGATTTCCACATTCTTGGTCAAAATGCCACAGTAACAGCCCTTATCTTCATTCCAATGAAGTCCTCATTCATGATCTGGGTCTTCACTATCTCTGCTACTTTGAACGTTTTCTTCTAAGTTCCCACTAGAAAGGTCCATTAAGCTCTGCTTCTATCAGTCAATGGAATTTCCAGCAACATCCCTAACATTTTCACCTTTTTTTTGACAAAATAGTTTCAGGTGCCCAAAATCACATGGTCAGGTTTATTGCATCAATGATCCCACTTCGAAGTATCAATTTCTGCCCTAGTTTCATTTCTTTTGCTATATAAAAATATCCTGACCAAAAACAAAAATTTTAGGGGAGGAGAGGTTTATGTCAGCTTAGAATTCCAGGTTACAGTTTATCATTCAGGGAAAGTCGAGGCAGGAACTTCAAACAGTTGGTCACATCACAACCACAGTAAAGAGCAGAAATGAATGCAAGCATGCTCATTTGCTCGCTTGTGCTCAGACTGAGTTCTCCACACTCATACAGTATGAGCCCTTGTCTAGGGAATGGTGGCTCCTATGGTGGGTTAGGTTTGCCCACGTCAATAAACTTGAGATGTTCCCCTCCCCAGACATGGCCATAGTCCAACCCAATGTAAAAATCCCTTCTTGAGACTCTTCCCAGGTGATTCCAGATTGTGTCACATTGCAAATTAAAGCTAAGCAGCATAAAAAGGTAAAAAGGTAAGGTTACACAAAGCCAAAATGACAGGCATCAAGATATAGGATTGGATATTTTCTCTGCTGAATTTTGGTCTTTACTTATTTTCCTCTTGTTTGTACTTTTAGAACAGAAATGTTTATTCTGCTGTTGAGTGGAAGCAAAGGCTGCCTTGTTGCTGGTTGTTTTGCTTGTTTTCTCTCTTTTTCCTTTTCTTTATAGAGGTTCAAAATTAAGAATTGTCTTGATATCAAAAGAGACCTTTGGCTTTTGAACAAAAGATTAATAGGAACTTCCAAAGTTGAAATTAATTAGTGTTATATTTCAAGATTCCCCAAGAGCACACAGAAGTCATGAATGTGAAATGCCCTCCTTCGGCTCATTTGGATATTTAGTCCCTAGCTGGTGGTGCTGCCTTAGACGGTTGTGGAACTTTTAGGGGCTGGAATCTTACTGGAGGAAGCATGCCATTGGGTCGGGACTTGAAGTCTTGTGGCCCAGCTCCTTCCCTATCTGCTCTCTGCTTTCTGGCTTCTAATGCAATGTGACCAACCACCTCATGCTTCTGTTGCCATGGCTTTTGTGGTGGACTCCTCTATAAAAACATGAACAAAATAAACTTTTCCTTCCCTAAGTTGCTTCTTGTCAGATATTTGGTCACGGCAGCAAAAGTGACAGGTATTCATTGTCAAAGGGAGAAGCCAAATCGAGTTATAAGCATAAAGAAGAAGTGACTCACTTCTCCTCTTCAGCATCCTTTCCTTTTCTACAATTCAACCACCCTCAACTTTTGTATCTATCAGAGACTAAACTGCTCTATAAGTCAGAGGCCTTGTGATATAATTGTCTCTGAATTACTAATCTAGGGGCTTTGAAACCAGTTGAGGAGGGAATAAGATGAACCATCTCAAGTGGATCTGAACAGCAGAATCATCAAGTCCTTTGCTGATGTCAGAGGTCATCCTTGACTTATCCTACTTATGTGTGCTGCCATATACTTCTTTTTCTCTATTTTCCTTTATGGGCTTTGTTTTTGTTTTACATTCTGCTTGTTTACTTGTTTCTTTAGGGTCGTTTGTTTGCAGTGCTAAAGTTGTAATTGTGTATGCTAAGCAACTGTTTAACTACTGACTTCACCCTTAAGAACTCATATGCCCTTTATGTAACTGACTGTAGAATTCATAACCTTATGTGAACAAGGAAAAGAGAAAATGCCCTTATCAAATAAAAGTGTGCATCCGTGAAAGCCATCTTCTACATGGCACCAGGTCACGGGGACCCCCTGGTCCTCCAAGCGTTTCTTGTAGAGCAAGCAGTCATCACGGAGAACATCATACTCGCAGCTCACCAGGAATGCTTCAGGAAGCTGAGCAATGGTCTTGTCATCTGCTAGGAGAGGTGAAGCTTCCAAATTAAAAATACACGTGGTTTCCAAATAGGCAGTCTCATTAAAAGGTCCAGGAAACTTGGGTTGTAGGCCTTGGCTCTTGAATCTTTGGGGGATGTTGTCAGAGCCGAGCCATTTCTTAAACTTCTTCCAGTAGTCTGGGGGTATAAATGTACCTTTCAACATAGCATCCATCCAGGAGAGGTCAATGGCCAAATACTTACACACACAAGTCATCAAAAATTTTCTAGGTAGAAATGGGGCATTTTGATTCTGCTGGTAAGATGGTAACTGAAAATTGACCACCTGGGTGATTGGATAAATCAGAACCTGAGCCCGAAACCGGGGGAGATCTTGCCTGCCCAATAACACCTGGGTGATAATGGCTACAGCCCCAGCTCCTACGCTTTCTCCACTAATCACCAACCGAGCAGGGTCTACCCCATAGGTTTTCAGGTCTTTCAAGAAGTGGATGGTGGCATTCAGGCAATCCTGGAAAGCAGAAGGATGATGGTGGTCAGGAAGCTTGCGGTACCTAAGGAGGAAACAAACAAACAAACAAACATACAGAATGCTAACACATACAGGGTTTAGTGGAGGCTATTCAAATAGCACTCTCTATGCCCAGAGGAGACAGAGCCTGACTGAACCTTAAGAATGACCCAAACAAATAAAGATGATGCCCTGATTAGCTTCAACTGTCGATCAAATAGAGCCTATAATTATCTGAGAGGAGAGCCTCAATTAAGGAACTTCCTAGATCAAATTGACCTGTGGCCTGAACCACACTCAGGAGGCAAAGACAGGCAAATTTCTGTGAGCTCAAGGCCAGCCTGGTCTGCAAAACAAGTCCCAGAGCAGCCAGGGCTGTTACACAGAGAAACCCTGTCTCAAAAACAAAGCAAAACAAAAATAAATAAATAGATAAATGAATAAATAAATAATTGGTTGTGGGCATGTCTGTGTGGGATGATTGTCTTGATTGTTAATTGGCACAGGATGGCCAATACCACCGTGGGCAGCACCATTCCCTGGGCAGGTAACCCTAGGCTGTTAAACATGAGCCTCCAAACCAACAAGCAAGAAACATTCTCCGTGTTTCCTGTTGTATTTGGCTGTGAAGTAAGTTCCTTGGTCAGAGGCAATGCTTTGTGGACTAGTAAGCAGGCTGCCTTCAAGTCCCTGCCTTGACCCAGAGTTGCAAGCTAAAATGGCTGCCTTCAAGTCCCTGCCTTGACCCAGAGTTGCAAGCTAAAATGAACCTTTCTCCTTCTTTGGTCAGGGTGTATTTTCACAGTGGCGGGAAACTAGCCTGGGGGCTATCCTCATTGTTTTCGAATTGACTTTGAATAACCTGCCCAGTGTCAGATTGGCAAAGATTCTCCATTCAAATACATATAGATCAACAAATCCCACAGAGAATTATGCAAGTTGAAAGATAATTGCTCTGAAAGCTAATTCCCACCGAAAGTGGGAAAACAAGCCATGACAAGTACAGGGCAATGGCATGTCTTATTGCCTGCCTGAAAAAATGGGGAGGCTAAGGTTAAAGGTTAAAGGTTAAAGGCTGAAGGTGGTTCAGCCGGACATAACAGGGAAAAGAAGAGAGTGAAGGGCAGCAAGAGAGAAGAGAAGAGGGATGGTCTCCTTGTGTATGGCACTGCCAGTGGATTTTGGGTGTTTATAGCCTTGTACCATTTCCTGTTCATTCTCTCCTCTGTGCTTGCTGTTGAGGATGTGAGCTCTGGGCTTGCTACTCCTACTGCCTTGCCTGCCACACGCTGCCATGCCTCCTAGTCATGATGGACTCTTATCCTCCTGGGATCATTCTCAATAGACTGAAATAAATTCTCTCTTCTTTAAGTTGCCTTTTGTGGTGGTGAGGAATTTTTTCAAACTATTTTTCTTTTAGTTTGTAATTATGTGTACACATATGAGTCTTTGTGTGGGTTTGTGCACATGGTGCCACGCCCACAGGAAGCCGAAGAGGGCATTGGATTCCCCTGGAACTTGAGCTACCAGTGGTCTTTGAACCGTTGCTGTGTTTTATTTAACTTTTCACTACCTAGATTCCTTCACATCACAATGCACCTTTCTGTCTCATTTACTAAATGGCCACGGACTGGTCCAGAGCAAAGCAAGGCCATCTAATCCTGTACTCACCCTATCATGGCTCATTGGTACCTGCTGAAGTCAATGTCTATTGTAAGTTACTCACCCCACTGACAGCAGGAGGGAATCTGTCTCCCGGGCCAGGTAGCTGCATGTGTTGTGATAACAATCTGTAAGACAAGAGCGGGTCCAATGCAGCCCATGAGGAGGATCTAGAACTTTCTACCACAGCCCTAAGACAGAAGCTTCTGCTATGAGTAAGGAGATGACATCCTTCCTGTCTTCTGATTCTTGTCACCGCTGAAGTGACCGTAGCCAGATCTTCCAGGGAAAGCCAGTTATCATTCTCAGGGCTCAAGGGGATTTGGGGCTCATATTCTGTATCACTGAACTTTATAGTGAGGAAACTGAGGGCTAAAACGCCTGGGGAGTCTGAAATGGACAAAGCTAAGATTGTGGAGTTTAGAATGAGTTTAGTATTTTTTTTGTTCTTGTGAAACAGGGTTTCTCTGTGTAGTCTTAGATAACCTGGAACTCACTCTGTAGACAAAACTGGCCTTGTGACAATTTTGTATGTTTCATATTGAATAGGAAATATACAAAGGCTGGGTGGAACAGTTCAGTTACGGGGATGGTATATCTGATCTTCCAGAAGGTGGAGCCTCTAAGATTACTGGGTTGCACATTCAGGTCCAGCTCCAGGCCTAGAACCTGAGAAGTGCATCTTAAACTCAGCCCTGTCCAGCCCTGGCTGCAGGCAGACAGAGGTACTAAGTAGCCTGTGGACACGTGTTCTGCTCAGAATGTTCAAACCCATTGGACCAGCAACTCTGAAGTAGGAACCAAGGACCAGGATTTTGTACATTTCACCAAGCGATGTAGTGATGATGGGCAATCCCTGGGTGGAAACAAGGACTTTCAATGATGTGGTAAGAACTGAAACCAGGTGCTGAGGCCAACGCACCGAGGAGCGTCAGCTGAGGCAGGAGGCCAGCTCATGTGTTCAAAGCTCAGAACAACTGTGCTTCAGCCTTGCTGTATATTTGCATCACCCAGGCTCCCTTAAGTACAGATGTCTGGGACTGCCTTCGACAGGGACTGAACTGACTTGTAGGAAGGGACTGGGAGCGGGTGTGACATTAATGGACAGCCAGGACGGAGTCCCTTTTAGTCATGATCTGGACCCTTCCACCTGTCCAGCTTCTCTACGCTCTGTCTCACTCACATCCTTCCTCCAACTAAGGGCCCCTAGTTGCTCCAGTTTTAGAGTTTTGTACCTGTCACTCACTCTGCTTGGAGTGGATAGGGCAGGGTTGAGATAGGTGACACATCCCTGTGGACACCGAACCAAAGGAACGGCAGGACTTCGGCATCTCATATAAGTAGCATTTCTATGGGTGTTTTACACCACTGAAGAGCCTGACAATCTAGGAGATGCTTCCAAGGGTTTCTGAGACTGAAAACGGCTGCTGGACAGGGATGGGACCCCACGGGGTTCTAATCATAGTTAGTTGGGGGGCATCACATTCAACACTTTCAGATGTAGAAGAGCCACAGAGATTTCTACCACTAGGTGGCAGCAAGTAACCCCCATCGCATCCTGTTCTGTTAAGGTCATTCATCTGTCCTTGTCTACCTATGTCCACGATTCTCACTCATTCAAACATTTGTTCCTTTGCAAATTTACCCTTTCACTCAACCATCAACAGATAATTATATCCATGTGTTTATAAGTCAGTCAAAAATTACAAACAATAAGGCCAAGCACTAGGGATCCAGCAACACAGACCACACAGGTCTCTCCCTCTAAGCATTCCCATTCTTTCTAGGGGCAGAAAGACAGGAAATAAAGGAACACAGGGGCTGGGGAACCAAAGAAAGCTGATATGGTAGCAAATGCCATAAAGACATTTAACAAGTAAGGTGTCATGGGTGGAGTTGGAGGGTAGGTGTTTAAACCTCCGAATGGCAGAAAAAAATTCTGTAGGTAGATATTGGGGGAGGCCACTTGAGAAAGGCCATTTGTGAAAAGATTCAAGATCGAGGGGGTATCCACCCCTTCCAAGCCAGCCACGGGGGACATGTTTTGAGAACAAAACAGCAGGCCCAGAAGACCAGGAGGGATGAGTTCAGCATAGCAAGTGCTGTAACATAGCCCAGCACGGTATGGCGCTACAGCAGAGCAAGCGCAGGAGGGGACACAAAGTGCCTGCCTGCCTGGGAGAGGATATCACAGGGGACAAAGAAGGGCCTAGATTGCAGAAATGTTCTATGAGGCATGTTTTAAGACCCCCGTGGTTCATAAAGCAGAAAAGCCTACAAGTGAAGAAATGGAGAAGAGATGCCTAACTGAAAGGGTGCAGTGGGTACAGACTCGTCACACTGTAGTGGTTCATCAGAGCTGAGGGATGTGTGATTTGGGGATCTCAGATGAGCCAGTGGCTCTGAGAAGGAATGGAAGGGAGGAATCACACCAAAAACTTGACTGCTAGTGACACTGTGTCCCCTCCTGGACTAAGGCTTATGATAGAAGGCCTTTCCATGGAAACTACAACCTTATTGACTGGCATAACCCTTGGGCTCTGTCTGGCCTCCTCAGAACGATTTCTGATTGCTGCTTTCTTTGTCTCCCTCCCAAGAATTCCCAATGGAATGAAGATGTAGTTATGTCAGTTGTGAGAACCCCCCTCCTTCCCTATACCTCAGAGACACTTCTTACCCAGGCCGCCAAACACACAACCTCCTCCATGGTAGAAGATGATGCCTCGTCGGGGGCCAGAGGAGGGAGTCTTGGGCTGGAACAGCCTCACAGGGATTGTTCCAAAACGCAGGTTCTTTACCAACACACCATAGTTATTCTTTGGCACCACCAGGTCTTGGATGAAGCGGAAAAAGTGGGGCATGGAGCAAATTTTCATCTTTTCCAGTAAATTCCCCTGCAGAGAGATAGAAGGGAAAGAGAGTTGGCTGCCTTCCAAAGTCGTCCATTCCTTTTTCTCCTACTGCTGTGGCCCAACGTACTGCACAGGTCAACTCAGGACTTGGCCAAAGCTTCTAATTGGATGGAATTGTTTCCTGTAAGTAAATCAGTGCCTAGTTGTGAAGGTCTAGAAAATGAGGGACACAAACTAGGAGAGAAAAGCTATTCCTCCTTGTCGTCAGGATTTCCCAGTGGCCTTTGCAACAAACACCAGTGGTGTTTTGATTCTATGCTAGCTCTCAGCTCATTTCTCTCATCTGGCACTTCATCTCCTAAGTACATAGGTGCCTCTTTAAATTGCTTTACCCATTCCTTAAAAATACATCACAAGACTGAGTGTGGTGGCACATGCCTTTAATCACAGCACTTGAAAGGCTGAGGCAAGCAGGTCTCTATGAGTTGGAGGCCAGCCTGGTCTACACAGTGAATAAGGACAGCCAGAGCTGTAGCTATGTATTGTATATATCTTTTGTTTTGAATAAACCAAAACAAACACAAAGACCCAAACAAAAATATGAGGAGAGCCACTATTTCTAGCCCCATGGTCATTTTATGACTCACATGATAGCCTCTGTCACACACAGTACACAGTAAAGTTGAGTGCCGGCCCAAAGCCTACCACAGAGACTTGAAGTTTCTCAGTACATCCTTTGCAGCAGCGTGAGGCCCATGCCTAGTTCAATTTCTTCTCCAAATTATGTGCCCCAAACTAGGTGACTTCAGTGACAACTAATCTCATAATTCTCTCATCCGCAAAGCAAGATTAATGCGTATGTACTCTAGGACTTCCTGGATGGTATAAAGTGGGTGGGTTACGAAAATTACCAAACGGTAAACCTTGCTTATGGTGATTATCTTTTCCATGATAGTCTGAGCATCAACTATGTGCTTGTCAGAAACTCTGTGGTATTCTTTAAGTGTGAATGACAGGGATAGAATCCACTGGTAACCCTGAAAGTCAAGGCCACTGTTGTAGCTAGGGTTTCTATTGCTATAAAGAGACACTGTGGCCATGGCAATCCTCATCAAGGAAAACATTTAATTGAGGTGGCAGTTCACTGTGTTACAGGGTTAGTCCATTATCATCAGCATGATGGGGTGGCATGGTGGTGTTCAGGCAGAGAGCGCTGGAGAAAGCTGCTGCATCTTGATATGCAGGCAGCAGGAAGTAGACTCAGACACTTGGGCAGTATCTTGAGCATAGGAGACCTCAAAGCCTACCCCGATAGTGACACACTTCCTCCAGCAAAGGCCCCATCTTCTAATAGTGTCATTCCTTTTAGGGGTCATTTTCTTTCAAACCACCACAGGTTCTTTAGATTTTTGAGGAGGCAAAAAGTGTAGACTGTCAGGAAATGAGACCTAATAATTCTGCTCAGCTGCCTGTCAATTCGGAGACTTGGCTTTCTGATATCTTCAGGACTTTACTAATTGCCCACGGTGATACTGATTTTTCTCCTGGTTCTTCTTCTTGTCATTTCCTAACAGTGTCTGGTAACAGGGTGTTCTCTGTAGCACACCTTGTGGTAGATAATGTTTACACTCTTCAATGCTTAGAGAAATAAGAGAAGCTCAAATCACTGTGAATTAACACAAATTTTGACATTTCTCGGAAAAAATATTGTTGAGTGGAGTAAATGTTTGTTTAGAATTTGCGCATTAAATATTGATATAAATATTATGAATTGATCATGCATAAAAAGTCAAGGTATGCACTATATGGTATATGTCAATAGAATCTAGTTGTGATCTTTATGAAT
>LOJH01025848.1:0-20028 GCA_001685095.1 Ellobius talpinus
CTCCTCCTCCTCCCTCCTTCTTCTTCTTTCTTCTTTTTGGAGGGAGGGTCTCAAGTAGCCCAGGATGGCTTTTACCTCTCTCTAGCTGCAGCTGAACTTGAACTTCTGATCCTCTACCTCCCAAGTGCTGGAATTATAGGAGTGCACCACCATGCCTAGCTCTGACCAGCATCTCTTGGCTAGCTGTATTCTTGCCAATTGTCTTAAAGGGATAATGGCCAGGTTGCTTCAGGCTAGCATGGATAAGAAGGCCTGGTTTCCTGGATTCGACACCATCTCAAATACATCATATGTAGTATTTTTCCCTTCCCTCTGCTTCAGAGGACATGGTAGAGGGGAGAAAAGAGAGAGAAAGGTGAAGATTCTATTCTGATAGGTGTGGGGCAGAGGGGCCCTGATCTTTGCACACATGGATTGGGCCAACCTCCCTGTAGCCTCAGAGACACTGGGCCGGGGGGGGGCGCACACAAGAAGCAGTGTAAAGGGTCAAATCATTCCCTAGAAGGTGGAGAAGTAGCATTAAGGTTAGGAGGGGCCTTTTACAGACTCTCCCGTCCCAGGGTTCAGCCGACTCCTACACCAGCCGCCCCTCTCTGGACTCAGACGTCTCCCTGGAGGAGGACCGGGAGAGTGCCAGGCGAGAAGTGGAGAGCCAGGCTCAGCAGCAGCTGGAGAGAGCCAAGGTATACCTGCTGGCAGGGGGCCAGGCTAGGTGCAAACCTGTGCGGGATCTCGGGTCCCCAGGGTCACTCATGTCTGGGTGTGGAAAAGTGTGCGTGGCGGGCAAGAGGCTTCTCATCTGGGGCCTCTGCCTGCCTTCCACCAAGAGATGTTCTGGTCTCTCTCATTGCCCTGGTGATCAAATTTCCCAGCACAAACCTGTGGCATTTGCTGTGAGGACCAATGTCAGCTACTGTGGGGTGCTGGATGAGGAGTGCCCCGTCCAGGGCTCTGGAGTCAACTTCGAGGCCAAAGATTTTCTGCACATTAAAGAGGTAATCAACCTTATTCTCTCCTGAAGTCTACTTCACCCCTCATACACAGACCTGACTCCTCCAGTTTCATCTGTGTGCGCACACCTATGTACCCCTCATACACAGACCTGACTCCTCCATTTCATCTGTGTATGTGCACCTGTGTACCCCTCATACACAGACCTGACTCCTCCATTTCATCTGTGTGTCTGCACCTGTGTACCCCTCATACACAGACCTGACTCCTCCATTTCATCTGTGTGTCTGCACCTGTGCACCACCATACACAGACCTGACTCCTCCAGTTTCATCTGTGTGTGTGCACACCTGTGTACCCCTCATACACAGACCTGATTCTCATCTGTGTGCGCACACCTATGTACCCCTCATACACAGACCTGACTTCTCCAGTTTCATCTGTGTGTGTGCACACCTGTGCACCCCCTCATACANACCCCTCATACACAGACCTGACTCCTCCATTTCATCTGTGTGTCTGCACCTGTGCACCACCATACACAGACCTGACTCCTCCAGTTTCATCTGTGTGTGTGCACACCTGTGTACCCCTCATACACAGACCTGATTCTCATCTGTGTGCGCACACCTATGTACCCCTCATACACAGACCTGACTTCTCCAGTTTCATCTGTGTGTGTGCACACCTGTGCACCCCCTCATACAYAGACCTGACTCCTCCATTTCATCTGTGTGTGCACACCTGTACACCCCTCATACACAGACCTGACTCCTCCATTTCATCTGTGTGTGCACACTTGTGCACACCTGTGCACCCCCTCATACACAGACCTGACTCCTCCATTTCATCTGTGTGTGCACACCTGTACACCCCTCATACACAGACCTGATTCCAAAGGTCCCCACCATTCTCAGACCTGGCTTGGTCCTCAGTTCTGTGTCTAAGGGGGAAGTTAGAGTAACTAACCAGTAGTCTCTTGTGACATCTGCGATGCTACATGGCTTGTGGCGTGAACCTGGCTGCACTCTTCTGTGATGCCATCATACTCTCCTTGGCCCTTCTTCTGCCTTCCTTACACCAGCTTCCCAAAGTCTTCCCTGGCTCAGAAGCCTGGGCAAGTGCCTCTCACAGTTCCTCCCCACTCTCATCTACTCCCAGAAGTACAGCAACGACTGGTGGATCGGGAGGCTAGTGAAAGAGGGCGGAGACATCGCCTTCATCCCCAGCCCCCAACGCCTGGAGAGCATCCGGCTTAAACAGGAACAGAAAGCCAGGTGAGAACGGTGCTGAGACTCAATAAACACACACCTCTCAATCACATACACCTGACCCATGGAACACAGCTGCATGTTTATACCATGCAAGTCCACACTCACATACACACATAACATACATATATGCACATAACATACATATTTAACTGTCATAAAGGTAGTTAATTTGTAAAACATTAAATAATGTCTGGAACTGACGGACATATTCAACCCCCCCTTTTTTTGTTTTACCACCCCCATCTCTGTCAGGAGATCTGGGAACCCTTCCAGCCTGAGTGACATTGGCAACCGACGCTCTCCTCCTCCATCTCTAGGTAGCCTCCCCTCAGCTCACCCATTTGGGTGGATGGGCAGATAAGACAGTGGAAGGAGGTTCTTCTCCTCAGTGAGCTTCATGGGAAGGGGCTGGTGGAGGGATTGTAAAAGCAGGAGAACCCTCTTTTCTCTCCTGGGGAAGGGACTACCACGCCCCCAGGCCCTTTTCCCTTCACCAACTTTAATCTTTTATTTCCTTTTCCAAAAGCCAAGCAGAAGCAGAAGCAGGTGAGTCAGAAAGGGACCTGGGCTGGGGATCTGGGGGTCTTTGTGGATTTTGTTTCTGGTCAAGTCACTCCTGGCATCTGCAGAACAGAGGGGAGGGAACCCAGAGCTCTTGACTCTGCCCCCAGAGCAATCAGGCGTAAAGTGGGTACCAAGACCAAGATTTTGTCTGACCTCCTGGCCATTCTGCAGGCGGAACATGTTCCCCCATATGATGTGGTGCCCTCCATGCGGCCTGTTGTGCTGGTGGGACCCTCTCTGAAAGGTTATGAGGTGAGGAAAAGCCCAACCAGGTCATGGGAAGGATTCAAGGACAGTGGGGATGGTCTGTGTGGAGGGCATGAACTCTTAGGGACACTGCCTGCCTCCTGGAACCTTCTGTCAGTGCCACACCCTCTCCTCCAGGTCACAGACATGATGCAGAAGGCTCTCTTTGACTTCCTAAAACACAGGTTTGATGGCAGGTAAGTTGCCCTGGCCTGGAATGGAATGAGAATCGGGAAGAAAATAATTTCTTCCTTATGCCCAGAGCTAGTCTCCTACCAAGGAGAATTAGAGCTGGGTAAAGAAGGCCTTGGGTTTGAAGGCCGCTGTGACCCTCCACACCAGGATCTCTATCACGAGGGTCACAGCTGACCTCTCACTGGCTAAGCGGTCTGTGCTCAACAACCCTGGCAAGAGGACCATCATTGAGCGCTCCTCTGCCCGATCCAGCATTGGTGAGCACTCCTTTGTTTGGCCCATGCCCCACCACCTGCCCCAGGTCTGCCCTCAATTTGCCCAGTCCATTGCCTGCCCAGGCTGTCAGTCAGGTCCTTCCTGCTCACCACATAGCAGCCCTCAAAGCCCTGGATTAAACAGTGGGCAGAGCCCCTGGTGAGCTGCTCCCCTTCCTTAGCTGAAGTGCAGAGTGAGATTGAGCGCATATTCGAGCTGGCCAAATCCCTGCAGCTAGTCGTGTTGGATGCTGATACCATCAACCACCCAGCACAGCTAGCCAAGACCTCATTGGCCCCCATCATCGTCTTTGTCAAAGTATCCTCACCGAAGGTAAGTGAAACTGGGGTGATTGGGGTCCCACAGGAGATGTCCCCTAGAATATAGTGCTTGGGCCCTGCCTGGAGTGACTGGTTCCTTTTCTTGCTGCCCCTTACTGCCACACTGAGGCATCCTCACCTGGTACTCTAATGCCCTATTACGAGTTGGGAATGTGCCTAGTTCCTTCCAGGCCCAGCTCTGACGGGAGCCCTGAGAGACTCTCGGCCTATCTCTACCCTTCTACTTCAGGTACTCCAGCGACTCATCCGCTCCCGGGGGAAGTCGCAGATGAAGCATCTGACGGTACAGATGATGGCATATGACAAGCTGGTTCAGTGCCCACCAGTAAGTGCTTGGGTCAGCTGCAGTCACACCCTATCCCAGGGTGCAGGAGCTCTGGGATTGCTGTTGAGGAGCCAACCTCCTCGTGTGCTTTCTCTCCAGGAGTCATTCGATGTGATTCTGGATGAGAACCAGCTGGAAGATGCCTGCGAACACTTGGCTGAATACCTAGAGGTTTACTGGCGTGCTACCCACCATCCAGCACCTGGCTCTGGACTTCTGGGTCCTCCTAGTGCCATCCCTGGACTTCAGGTAACCATTTCCAGTGGGCAAAATGTGCAGGCTTACACAGTCCAAGCAAAGCTTCTGCCCTGCCCAAAGGGATTGCCCTTGGTCTGCATGTGAAGCCAGGGATGGTACAACTGTCAGCTCTGCTTCAGCTTGCTCTGCAGACCTAGGGCGTATAGGTCAAGGAGCTTCCTGGTTGAAGAGCACAGTGAATGAGTAATCAGAGATAGGCCTTCCAGGGTCAATGGAAACATTTTCTCCAAACCTTTCTCCCAGTCACTTTTTAAGGGAGAGTCTGAATTTGCAGGAGCCCAAACTCCAGCTTTCTATGTCTGGCCCAGAAGAATGCCCCAGCTTACTTCTTCCTCGCACTATTTAAAAACAAAACAAAACCTAGGAACTGAGAATAGAGGGGGAAGAATCCCACCTCCCTGCCAGAGTCCTGGGAGAAGCAAAGGCCAGGTCTGCTTCATCTTACTTAGAGCTATTGTGTGGCCCCCAGAACCAGCAGCTGCTGGGGGAGCGTGGTGAGGAGCATTCGCCCCTGGAGCGGGACAGCTTGATGCCCTCAGATGAGGCCAGCGAGAGCTCCCGCCAGGCCTGGACCGGATCTTCACAGCGCAGCTCCCGCCATCTGGAGGAGGACTATGCAGATGCCTACCAGGACCTGTACCAGCCTCACCGCCAACACACCTCGGGGCTTCCCAGTGCTAATGGGCATGACCCCCAAGACCGGCTCCTAGCTCAGGACTCGGAGCATGACCACAATGACCGGAACTGGCAGCGTAACCGGCCTTGGCCTAAGGACAGCTACTGACCACCACATGCCCTACCCTGGCAGGCACAGGCACAGTGGCTGGGGTGCCCACCTCAGGCAGGTTGGAGTTAGACTGGCATTAGGCTGCCACTAGGTTCAGCTCCCACAACCCCCTGCCCAGCCCCTGGTCCAGGGCTGACTGTGGTCCCAAGGTTCTGGGAGAAGCAAGGGGCCCCCTCACCTCCTGGGCACAGTGACCCCGTAGGCTCTCATCCCAGGTACTAGCTGTGTTCTGTACCCTTGGCACCTTTCTCACCTGCACAAGAAGCTGCCGCAGTGGGCAGTGATCTCAGGCCAGGATCACTTAGCAGGGGACGCCGGACCAGAATGGATGCCCCTCTAATAACGAGGGTGGGAGCACGGGCAGTACAGCATAAGTCCCAACAAGGGGCTCAGTTGTACTCTGGGGTCTAAGGGCCTCTACTCTCCTCACTGCCACACATCAGAAACGAAACAATCAGAGTTAAACATGGTAGCACTTCTTTACATCAGCTGGGGTGGGCAAGTACACCTAAGACAGGAGCAGTGCAGGTGAGGCTAGACAGACTCACAGCAGAAGCTCTGGTAGAGAAAGGCCCTCCTCTCCAAACCAGGAAGCTTAGCATCTGGCAAGCCTAGGGAACTGGAGCACAGTGAAACCAGAAGCTTGGACTGCGGGGGAGGGAGGAACAGCTTCCGGCCCCCTTGAGTTTCTCATTCTTTTGCCCTTGCATCTGTCATTTCTGTTCTTTCCCTCCATGCCTCCTGCAAGGCCAGGCTCCCTGACTCATAGCTGCCACTTGTTAAGTTAGGGTTAGATGAGGACACTAGGACACAGTGGACAGCCCCCAGAGGCTGTCCACCTGGCTACCCTTGCCTTATGGCTCTAGTGTGTGACCTACAGAGCATGCTCCATTAAGAACCTGCCCCACCTCATTGTCATCTCTGATAAAGACCATGCACAGTCCCTCAGGTGTCTCTGGTGTGTTGGCTCATATGGTTCTATATTACTGTGTGGCCTAAGTCTGCAAAGTCTGTGCAGTATTCTGGCCCCTTTCTCCCCAAGGATTCCTGAGCAGGAAGGGAAAGCAGCAACTGCAAGAGGCACTGTAATTGTGGACACAACACACCCCAGGCCCAATGTCTGGAGGGAGATGGTTGGCAGTGCAGAAGGGTCTTGTTCTGAGAAGTGAGGAAGCAGCATGGACAAAGCTTCCTACTGCCCCTCAGGGCTCCACAAGTAGCTGTAACTTGAATTCACATGCTTGCCTACCTTCCAGGGGCTAAGGAGAGCACGTGCCTGAAGAGGACAGGGACCTGTGGTCCTCATCAGACCTAACTCCAGTGCTGATTGTTACCAGGAGCAGGGAAGCCAGATCAGGCACGTGGTGGCTGAAGCAGAGTCCAGCTGCTTCCTTTCTCATCCTGTGCAAAGCCCCAAGTTACACAAACAGAAGAGACACTGCAGTCCTGCTGCCATGCTCTCCCATCTGCCCTCGTGTCACCTCCAGATAAATCTACTAGCTGAGAAACTAGGCCTTTCTGTTAGTATGGCTGTCTCTCATTTTCTCAGCCAACCCATGTTCAGCCAATGTTGTTCTTCTTCTGTGGTTCCCAGAGAGGAAGTTTAGCCAGACCTAGAGACAACCTTAATATTCATGTATTTATTCTCAGAACATATAAACTTATCTTCTCAGAGAATAGAAAACAGAAATTTCACTCAGTGACTTAATGATGGACACAGTCAGCTCACCCAGTCCCCATATCTAAAAAAAGATTCCTGGGTTGGGGGGGTGGAGGATGCCTAGAGTGCACAGCACCCTGTGGCATAGGGCTGTGCACAGCTCTAAAGGCTCTCAACTTGTTGTCAGAGTGACAGAGTCCAAGGTCCACAATCCTCATGATGCCAGATCCCCTGGGTCAGTTTTGTGCTGAAGGAAGTCACCTCCAGGTGGCCAGGTGTTTGTTCAGGCTGGGGGACAGTGCTAGGCAGCTGCCATGTAACCAGGACAGCAACAAGGCTGCAAGGGGCAGAGCTGGACAAAGCCTGACGTAATATGCTCCTCCATCTTCCTACATCTTCCTGACTCTATGGAGCCCACCTCACAGGCTCCGGACCAGGGAATCTGTTTCCTAAACCCCATACCCAAGAATGAGAGCCTGGAAAGAGGGATGTGAGGGTTAAAGGGACAGGCACCTGCTTCGGAGCACGGTTATCAATCCAATCAAGTGTTGTGTCAAGCAAAGATGGTCTCCTCCCTGCGCTTCTTGGTGAGGATGGTGCCTGGCTTGTGCTGGGCATCGGGATGGTTTGCTAGCTCTGGAGGGCAGGATGACACTGGGCTCTCTAGGATAGCCTGCTTCAGTTCGTAGAACACAGCCGAGTCCTCTTTGGTGAGGAAGGTGATGGCTACACCACTCTTGCCTGCTCTTCCCGTGCGGCCAATTCGGTGAATGTAATCTGTGGAGCAGAAGGATGTCACTCCAGACCAAGACAGATGTCCTGATGGCTACTCTACCCCACCCAACCTCCATGGGCAAGCAATTCAGCTCCTGTTGTCGACACCTGGTGAACCCACAGTATTCGCCTCTCTGCCTGTCTCCCACTGCTGACTCGTCATGTGGCAACACTAAGGGTCAACCAGCCCCCATGAAGTGTCATCCTAGACACTGGGGCCACATTGTCCAGACTAGAACAGTTTTTCAGAGCACCCTGAGTCTGAGAGGGAGGATACAAGTGGTCTCTCCTTACCCTGAACTGAAGCCACCTTTGCTGGCACTCACCTTCAATATTTTTGGCCATATCATAGTTGACAACCATAGACACATCTTGAATATCAATACCACGACCAGCCACATCTGTAGCCACCAAAATATCCTTGGCTCCAGCCTTGAGGTTGGACAATGCAAATTCTCGCTGCTCCTGGCCTTTTCCACCATGCAGTGTACAGGCATTGTACTGTTGGAAGACAGAAGAAAAAAGGGAGTGGGAATGAGGACTGGGGGGAGCAGAAGGTAGGAGAGAGCACAGGAAGCAAGAAAAGGAGTTGAAGGGAAGTGAGGAAAGCAGGTGAGCTAGAGCAGAAAATGAAGGAAGTAAGGAGTGCTGGGGGGGGCAGGGCAGAGCAATCTGGTGAGGTGAGAGCCAGGCAGATGAAAATTCTGAAGGAGAATCAGGACACGGGAATCAGTGTGGAAACAGGGAGTAGGAAAGTTAAGAATGTCAAGAGCTGAGTGGTGAGGACACCCTCTGCCTTATTAGCAGCTCAAGGGCTGGCCGTCGGCACCTCCTCCCGTCACTACACCATATCAGACAGTACAGACCCCTCTCCAACAGCCCCACACTCGGCCAGGATGTGTCTCTCTGGCCCCAACCCATTACATGGAGATCCATAGGGACTCTGGCTGCTGTGGTTGGAACAGAAGGGATTCCAAGTAACTCATCAGTTACTTCCTTCTTTCCTCAAACCACACTCTTCTTTTGGCTCTGCTTTGTTAGATGCTGCAGAGATTAAACAGCGAGGAGAGCTGACACTGCCCACTTTGTCCCTAGTATCAGAGAGCAGCAGCACCAAGGTTAGTCTTTGCTCTGCCTGCCAAACATACCCCCATCTTCTCAAGAGACTTGGCCAACACATCACAACCCTTCTTCTGGTTGACAAAAATGATGATGGGTGGATCAAAACCTTGTTCCAAAATTGCCAGCAGCTTTTTCCTGGGGGAAAAGGAAAATGAGATACACAGTACTCCCGACCTAGTGAAACACTCAACCCCAACAATGAACAAACTTCAGGGTCCTCAACAGAGAGCAGCCACCCCATAATGAAAGAAACTGTCAAACAAAAGCCCTCTTTCCACCCAGGTGTCCCAGCTCAGCTGGCCCCATACCTCTTTTCTGATTCTGACATGAGGAAGACCTTTTGTTCCACTCGCTCATGGGGCTTGCCTGCAGAGCCAATGTACACCACAGCAGGTCTCCGAAGATAGCTCCTGGCTAGACGCTCCACCGCTGGGGGCATAGTAGCCGTGAACATGACTGTCTATAAAACAGGAGGTTCAGCCCTGAGCCCAGGCAGACGGAACTACATACCCTACTGTCACCACAAACAGCTCATCTCAGGCTAAAGACATTAAATGAGTCCTGCTATAATCTGATACTTGTCACCCTGGAAAACAATGACCTTTACCTTTTATCTATGGCAAGAAGGCCCAGAAGCATTGTGATTCCTTACTTTTGTTTAGCTTTTTTGAGACAAGATCTTGATATGTAGATATGACTGACCTGGAATTCACATGTACAACAAGCTAGCCTCAACCTTGGGCAATCTTTCTGCCTCTGCCTCCTGAACGCTGAGATTTTAGGTGTGAGCCACCATGCCTGGCACTATTTTTTTCTTTTCTACATAGCATGATTCTCTAGGAACAGTTTTCCAGGCTAATCTAAACAGTTCCACCCTTTGGACTTGTGCACTGCGCTCACAGAGGACTGTACACAGGCACCATTAGCAAGCTGGAAGCATGTGCACTGGGCCCAGAGGGTTGTACCAGGCACCACTAGCATGCTGGAAGCATGTGCACTGGGCCCAGAGGGTTGCACCAGGCACCACTAGCATGCTGGAAGCATGTGTACTGGGCCCAGAGGGTTATACCGGGCACCACTAGCATGCTGCAAGCATGTGCACTGGGCCCACACTAGGCAAGGAGGGTATGAAAACAGACTTGGGAACTGGCCCCACTTCTCCCAAGGAAGTTTCCTTACTTGGCGGTATTTATGTTTTCCTGACTCAAAGTTGGCCAACATCTTCTCTGGGTCCTCAGCCTCATCTGTGTCTGGTTTCTGGTTGCTGACAGGCATGTGTTCCAGGATCTTTTGCACATCTGGCTCAAAGCCCATGTCAATCATCCTGTCTGCCTCATCCAGAACCACATAGGTACAGCGGCTCAGCACCAGGTAGCGGTTCTCCAGCACATCAATGAGACGTCCTGGGGTGGCGATCACAATCTGGGAGATACGGTGTAATCAAACATGGCCTTAGCAGGCAAATTCCTTCTTTTCTTTCTGCTGTGAACTATCCACCCACTTAGCACCAGACCTTCAATGCTAAGGAACTTGAACTCCAACCTCCAGTCAGATTTGGTACTTAAGGTTCCTGAGAACTGACATGAAATCATCTGCTACCTTCCATTTCCTCTAGGAATGAATGGGGTTTCTGAGTAAGATCAGGGTTAGACAGGTGGCACAAGCAAGAGGTACTTCCTTAGATGGAGAAAAGGCTAATACCACACTGAGAAGTTTACACAAGAACCACTCTCTTAGCAGACTCCTTAAAGGATCTCTTCATCTATGGTTTTACAAGAGTAATAAGAACACAGGCCCACTGACAGCCATGTGTGACTGCAGACAAGTTATTAACCTCGTCTTCATCTATAATACAGTGTAAATCTATATCATACCCTCTCATATGGCTGTTGTGATGACCATTAATTAGCATTACTAATTAGTATATATTACTATAATTAATTGCACCAGCTTCCGTGGTGAAATGGTTAACACTGTGGACTCTGAATCCAGTGATCCGAGTTAGTATCTCAGTGGAACCTGCTCCTTGAGGGAGAGACCTGGTCAGTCATCCTCATCAACTCAGACCATGACACCCAGTATAAACGGGCTGCCCACGCATGCTTCGGCATTGCCAGGGGCATGTTTTACTTCACTGTCACTAGAATTAATTAATGCTCATTTGAAAAACAAACCTCACAACCCATGCGTAGCCTGAAGCCTTGGTCTTCTCTGGAGATGCCACCAATGACAGCCACCGTGCGGATACCTAGTGGCTTTCCAAATTTGATGGTTTCTTCCTCAATCTGCTGAGCCAACTCACGGGTAGGAGCCAGAATAATGGCATAAGGGCCCTGGTCTGACTCTTCGATCCTGTGGTAAATGGAGTATCCCACAGTTTCATAAGCTTTGGTCTCGTCCAACCACAATTAGGAGCAAGACAAAGTTACTCTTCAGGGCAGCTATGGGAATGGGTAGGTTCCATTACAAAAATCGGACTACAAGATAACCAAGTTCTCCAAGGAGCAATCCTTGCTCTTTGATAAGATCTACTTATTTCCTAGTATCCAACCCAGATTAAAGAGCCTCTGACTAAAAATATTTAAAAATTAAAGGTAGCAGTTTGGGGAGGGGGAGACATGCTGAAGGTATGTTTGCATAACATATATGACGTTCTAGGTTTAATCCCCAGAACTGCACAAAACATTGCGGTTCACATGTAATATCAGCACTAGGTGAGGGGTGAAGGCAAGAGGATCAGTTAAGATCATCCTCTACAAAGGGAATCCAGCCCTTTCTCAACAAACAACAAACAAAGCCCCTATTGACTCTTGTTTGCCTCATCTTTTCTACTCACCAAATCTGCCCAACTGGTAATAGCTGACCATACCTGTCAATCTTGGGAAGTGTGGTGATCCAGACCAGTAACGGGATAAGGAAGGCTGCTGTCTTGCCACTGCCGGTCTCAGCCACACCAATGATGTCACGATTCTGTAGCCCAATGGGAATGGCCTGACGCTGGATAGGTGTTGGCTCCTACAGTGACCCAGAACAAAAGCAATGGGTAGAGAATCACATGACCTGGAATAGTGCTAACACAGTGGGCACACATGCTACTACCATGTACCTGAGACACAAAGGGAAAGGGGACGCAAGGAGAAACACAATCCCTAAAGGCCCACACTCCCACTGGAGAGTGACTGTGTGGTTTGTCTGGTGCCCAGGGAGAGAGAAGATACTAGATAGGGAAGGGACAAATTCTCCAGTCCCAACTACATTTATAGTATTAGAATGTAAGAGGGAAAGCAGCAGATCTCCTAAGCTAATCTGCTCCTTTACCTTGTAGCCACACTTATCAATGACTTCCAAGATATGTGGGGGCAGAGACGAATCTTTCCAGGACCGGATGGGATTGGGGATCTTGCCACCTTTGGTGGTGATGCTATAGTCTTCACGGAAGATCCTCCAGTCCCGGTCTGTCATCTCATCTAACTTCTTCTGGGACCAATGGCGATCATCCCAGCGTTGCTTGGCTTCCTTCTTACGAAGTTTACGGAGTCTTGCCCTGAAGAGAGACACGATAAAGATTAATACAATCCTTTCTGTAGAGTCTGGGCTCCATCCAATCACCCTAAACCCAATTACTCACTCCTCTTGCTCCTTTTCTTCCAGGGTTCGCCTCTTTTCCATCAGGTCTCCATAGAAACGTGACTGTTCTCGTTTCTGCTGCTTTAGGTCAATGCCTGCAATGAAGCCTCGCCCCAACAACTGCACCTGGTGCCGTTCTTTGTACCTGGGATGGAGATAAGGTAGAAAAGGCAGCTATAGGAGGCAAGGGCAGACCGCCAACACGCACCAGGTCTCCACTCCAGCCAGCACCTTGCCGTGCTCAGAAGGCAGGGTGAACGTTAGTCTATCAATCTCCTCTTCCTTGCCCACCTCGCTTTCCTGTCATCAGCTCTTTCTTAGGACCATTTAGTGTCCAAGAACCAGCTGGTGGGCACAGAGCTACTCACAGGGGATTGTAGTCAATGGAAGTGTCTTCAGATGCATCCCACTCAAAGACAAACTTTCGGTCGTTGAGATGCCTTGTTCGGCGCCGTTTTTTGATGCCACCCAGATAACGCTCCTACTCAGGAAGAGAACACAAAGCCTGTCAGTCCAAAGGCCCAGGCCAAAGACCAGAGCGGCAGATAACTAACGCCTGTTTGTGAGGGCCTAGCCAGCACCTTAATAGCATGCAGCTCCTTGCTCTTATCCTTTTCTTCCCGGATCTTCTGGCGCCCTTCCTCATCCTCATTCCCATTGGTCTCCCGCTCCATTCTCTCTCTCCGTTCCCGCCGCTCCCGCTCCTGAGGATCTTCTGCAGATCAAAGAAGGAAAAGCTACAAAAGAGCTCAGTGGGAGGAAGAGGTCCTGGAAGGAATCCAGTACAAATGAGGAAAATGAGTGGATACATGTTAGACAAGGAGATCTAATACACAGTCCCATAAACTTTCACCACTTGTTTCCTTTTCCAAATTCTGGAACAAACAAGTTCCTATTCTCCACCCTCCCCTTTCTTTCTCGCAATGGTTGGGGGTCAAACCCAGGGCCTTACATACTCCACCACTGAGCTACAGCTCCAGTCCAAGTTTCTACTTCTCCATAATTTCAGCCCATCCTTCCTGCACAGGATAGAAAACAAACCTAGCATCTTCCTGCCCAAATCCTGGAACTGTTTCCTTTTCTTCCTCTCTTCTTCCAGCATCTTCTGGCGCTCTTCCACTTCCTGCTGCCGCCGCTTCAGAGCTTCAGCTTCCCGCTCTGCTTTGGAGAGGAACTTGGGCTTCAAGACAGATGGGAATGATTATCAGAGAGCCTGGGGCAGGAAAAACCACATCACTGCTACAGAGACCCAAGGAAGCCCCTAGATACTTGCTCAGATATTAAATATTCTGATAAAAATACAGAGGCCTAGGACTCTGCTATGGGCTAAAGCTTTCCCTCATCATAATAAAAAGCATGAAGGGGGCTGCAGATACAGTTGGGAGCCATGGCAAGTTAGTTATCTAGCACGCTAAGTAAGGCCTTGTGTTCATGAGAGAACATCAGAGGAAAGATCTCTGGGGAGACGAGCACCACAGAGAGGACTCTGTTAGGACAGAAGAGGCATCTACATCTAGGGAACACGGGCCTCAGAAGCAATCACTACTGCCACTGCAGCTGAGACTTCTAACATCCAGCGCTGATGCTGAAGCTGCCCAGTCTGTGGTGCTCTGTTACGGCAGATGGAACGTATTAATACAGACCCCAAATTCTTACCTTAGCTTCGGCTTCTTCCTCAGCCTTTTTCTTGGCCAGAAGTTCCTCCAGGGACAGTGGCTGGATCTGAACATAAAACATGGGGACTTGGCTCATAATCATTCTCTCCTTTAGCTGGGTGGTGGTGACAAACACCTGTATCCATCCATACCCAGGAGGCAGAAGCAGGAGGATCAAGGAGTTCAAGGTCAGCCTGGTCCACAGAATGAGTTCCAGGACAACAGAACTACACAGAGAAACCCTGTCTTGAAAACAAAAAAAAAGAAAACAAAAACAAAAACAAAAACAAACGATTCTCTCCCTTGAGCTGAAGAAGACAAGACTCACAAGTCTTCTTTACCTTAGGCTTCCTGTCGCTATGTTCATCCTCATCACCCTTCTTAGAGTCTCTGTCCTTCCGAGATTTGAAATCTTTTCCTCGACCAGGAGACAAGCTTTAAGGAAAAAGAGAAAGGTCATAGCTCTCGCGCCCTAGCCTATGGATGAGATTTAGGCTGAGCCCCCAAAAGAGTATAGATGTTTTCCTATTACTAAGACTGGCCCATGGTCATCCTTCAAATACTAATGTTCTCTTAAGCAAGGCCTAGTTCCCTGCCTGCTCTGAAACCTAATTATGCTTTATCTTGTCCCCACTTTCCCTGATCTCCTTCTGACTAAGCCCTTCAGGAAAGTAGACCTTCACTACTGTCACCAGAAGTTCTAAACCAATCAGGGTACGGGAGCGCACGCCTTTAATCCCAGCACTCAGGAGGCAGAGGCAGGTAGATCTCTGAGGGTTTGAGGCCAGCCTGGTCTACAGAGTTTCAAGACAGTCAAAACCACATAGGGAGACTTTGTCCTAGAAAATTAGTCACACCCATGAAGTCTCACCAACATGACTGTGTAATGTGAGCTGAACAAGGACAATAGCCATGCTAACATGGATGGGAAGCCTGGCCTCAACGCTACACAAAGAACTATGGGCAATTCAGGAATGCTGAGATCAAGAGAATAGTGTTCTCCAGGAAAGAGCACACCAATCGTTTCTCCAATATCAAGTGACCAGCCCTGAAAACATACACACAAGTAACATTACTTGTACTGAGCAGATGTACTTATGTATTTTGGAATACACATACATACACATATGTAACAACAATTACATGAAAATGGAACATGAGGTCACGTATTTGAAAGTGAAAAAGAAGGTTATATGGAAGGGTTTAGAGAGAGGAAAGAAAAGGGAGATGATATAATTATAGTATAATCTCAAACTATAAAAGAAATAATTTTTTTAAAATTTATGATAAAAAATCTTTTAGATTTTAGACAGGTATAATGGCTCATCTCTTTAGTTTAGCATTCAAGGTGACAGGCAAGAGGACTGAGACAAGTCTGAGGTCACCCTGCCTACCGAGTGAGACTCAACATAAAAATAACAACAACAATAAAACCAGCAGGGCGGTGGTGGTGCATGTCTTTAATCCCAGTACTTGGGAAGCAAAGGCAGGTGGATCTCTGAGTTCAAGGCCAGCCTGGTCTACAAAGTAAGTTCCAGGACAGCCAGGGCTACATGGAGAAACCCTGTCTTGGCAAAAACAACAAAAAAGCAAAATCCCAAACATTAGTTGCACATTGAAAAAAAAATAATAACCTTCAACTATAATAGTGAAGCACTATTATAATATATTATAATATATTATAATTATATTATTATATATATAATATATTATATATATTATAATATAATATATTATAATAGTGAGCACACATGGCTGGGCTCCCACAGCTGGGGAGATACAGTTACTTACACCTTGGCTCATCTTCCCCTGAGCACTATTCCCATCTCAGGTTCTTCACACTTGCTGTATGTTATGTTCTAAGGAACAAAAGCACCCTACAGTCTCTGTAACACCCGTCCTTTCCCTTTAATTTTAACCTATACAGCACACCTGCTAAGAATTCTATAGAGAAGTGATATATTACTTTCTGGGAACCTATCCCTCTCTCAATTCTTCTTCTTCCTTCCCCTTCTTCTTCTTCTTTTTTAAGGCAGGCTTTCTTGTAGCCCTGGCTGGCCTGGTACTAGCTTTGTAAACCAGGCTAGCCTCAAACTCAGAGGTCTGCCTTCCTCTGCCTCTCAAGTGCTAGAACTAAAGGCATGTGCCACCACACCTGGTACTTTTTTTCTTTTTTCTTTTTTTTTTTCTGAGACAGGATTTATCTGTTTAGTCCTGGCTGTCCTGGAACTCGATTTGTAGACCAGGCTGACCTCAAACTCACAGAGATCCACCTACCTCTGCCTCCTGCTGGGATTAAAAGTGTATGCCACCAGGCCTGGCCCTTTTAATTTAATTTTTTTATTGCCACATTTTGTGTTTGTGCACACATGTGCGTGAGTGTGCACTTGCACATTTGTACAAGGTCAGAGGACAACTGGTAGAAGTCAGTTCTCTCCTTTCACTCTGAGAGTCCTGGGGATCAAACTCAGGTCGTGAGACTTGTGGGTCAGCAAGTGCTTTAACCTGCTGAACCATCTTGCCTGTCCTCAGGAGCTTTTGCAGCACCCACATGGTGGCTCACAACCATCCTTCACTCCAGTCCCAGGGGTCCAATACCCTCCTCTCACTTCAGGGGACACCAGACATACATTGGTGTATGTGTACACACACACACACACACACACACACACACACACTAAAAATAAATAAATCTAAATTTTTTAAATTAAGAATCTATTTCTATTTTTAATTACGTGCACGTGTCTGCAGGGGGTGTGCAGGTGCTCACTGAGGTCAGACACACTGGGTCCTAAGGGGCTATAGCTATAGCTACAGGCAGTTGTGAATCACCTGATGTGGGTGCTGGGAATTGAACCTGGGTCTTCTGCAAGAGTAGTGCGTACTCTTAACTACAGAGGCATCTCTCCAGCCCAAATTAAAAATTTTAAAAGATATTCTATTAAATTTATTTGTGTAGCCTAGATAAGCAATTGAATGGTATAATGGAGTTATAGGAATGATGGATTATTTGGTAAGCTTTTCCAATTAATTTATAAATCCCAAAAATACTCTGAACATCAAAATGTGACCTTAACTATTTTACTTTCTGTTTTTCATTTTGTGGGGGGTGGGTGGGTGCATATGTGTTCAATATGTGCAGAGGCTACAGGAAGAAGAGCCCCAATTTCCACCTTCCAGTTTGATAGCTAGAACATCATGTTATAACCTCCTTCTGTTTTCTTTCCTCTTTTTTTGTTTAGTTTTGTTTTTTGAGACAGGGCTTCTCTGAGGAGCCCTTGGTGTCCTAGAAGTTGCTCTGTAGACCAGGCTGTCTCTGCCTCCTCATGCTCTACCACTGCCTGGCAGCACTGACTTTCATTTTGGGTCTGGGATCTGAACGCAGGCCCTTGTGCTCTTACCACTGAACATCCCTACCCCCACTTTACTTTTTTTTCTTTTTTACTTTTATTTGTGTTTATTTTATGCTAAATGATCCTTGTGCCATAAGATTTTGTTTCCTCAGTTTCTTCTGGGATATCTTTTCTTCCTGTTTAGCTTCTTCTTCTTCTGGCTTGGGAAACTGTTCCTCTTCCATGAGAATCATTTTAATGTCGAGGGAAGCTCACATGAATTAACCCAACTTTGAGCTCTGGGAGGGCACTGGCGAGCCTTAGTGCTCTGCGGCTGTGGAAGGGCACCAGCACACCTTAAGCACTCCATTCACCTGCTGTTCAGGGACTAGAAGCCTGAGCTTCAGCACTGCTCTGCATTTTTAAGCACGTGCACCAAAGTTCAGCATGGTTTTAGGGGTGCCAACATTGTGTCCGGCCCCACTGTTTGTCTTGGGTATACCTGTGGACTCCATCGTTATACTGCTGGGACGGCACAATTTAGAGTGACATCCATCAGATACCTGGTGGCTTTTTAGATATGCATACCCTTGATGGCAAGGACAATTAAACAGGTGTACTTAAAGTAAACGTGAAGATTTGAACTCCTTGATTTACTTCATTTTGTAGGGTTTTCTGGGTCAGGAGAGTACTTAATCATTTCCACAGGTCACAGGCCACTTAAAGGAAGAGCCATTTTATTTTCCAAAAAAGATATATGCTGAGTCGAGCACAGTGGCTCACACCTGCAATCCCAACACAAGCAGAGGCAGGAGGAGTTCAAGGTTATCCATCACTAGATAATAAGTTCAAGGCAAGCCTGGTTCCTAGTAGGTAGGAACTTACAGGCCACCCAGGGCCATGTAAGAAGACACTAATTAAATATATAAACATCGGGCTGGAGAGATGGCTCAGCAGTTAAGAGCACTGGCTGCTCTTCCGGAGGTCCTCCAAGTTCAATTCCCAGCAACCACATGGCAGCTCACAACTGTCTGTAACTCCAGTTCCAGGGATCCGACTCTCACACCAATGAACATAAAATAATAATTAAATATATAAACAAATAAATAGAAAATAACACACACTTTCTTAGGAAGCACATTCTGTGGAAACTACCAATAGAATCTACTTTTTCCCATGAAGCTGAGCCACAGAGTAGAAAAGGCGAAGCACAGCATAGCCTAAAGCCCACTCTCACTGTGTTACCTGGATCTTTTGCGGTCCTTGTCCCTCCTGTGTCCATCCTTGTCTCTGTCCCGCTCCTTCTTAATCCGATCCCGTTCTTTATCTCGCTCTCGTTCTTTGTGTCGTCGTTCTCTGGAAGATGGAATATTTAAGAAATCACTTGCTATTTCTAGAATTTCTTCCTTCATTGAGGTCCTGAGAAGGTTCCCATGCTTTCTCCTCAAAGTAGTGTTTAATAAACTGGAAAAAGTATTTCTCAGGGAAATTCTAGTAAAATCTGTGTGTGGTGTGTATGGGGGTGTAGATACATGCACCCTTGTATACATGTGTGCAGGCGGGAGCTGACATCAAATGTCTTCTACCACACTCCATTTTATTTGTGTCACCTGTGTGTTTATGTGTGCATGGCGTATGTGCACGGTGGATGCATGGAAGTGTGCAGGCGCAAACGCCCAGGCATGTGCATGCAGGACATCAGATGTCTTCCTCCACAGCTTTCAGCCTTATACAAGGTCCCTCTGATGACTATACTTGGTTGTCAACCTGACTACATCTGGAACTAAAACCCAAAAATGAAGGGCACACCTGTGAGGGAGTTTTGCTTAATTTGAAGTAGGAAGATCTCCTTCTAATCCAAATCTTTGAGGTAGAAGATCTAATCTGGGCCACGCTTTCTGCTGGAAAGTCTATGTAAGGACAAGGAAGAAGGAAGCTTTTGCTCTTTGTTTGCTTCCCTCGCCTTGCTAGCAAGTCCATTCCTTCACTGGTGTTAGAGCCTACTTCTTCAGGATTCCAGTGTATACTCAAGACAAGCTGAGACATCCACCCTTGTGGACTGAGAACTACTGGATTCTCAGACTTTCCATTCACAGCCACTGTTGGATTAGCTGAACCACAATCTGTAAGCCATTCTAATAAACTCCCTTTTTCTCTATATAAGGAGGTATACTCTGTAAGTTCTATTACTCCAGAGAACCCTGACTACTAGTCTCACTGGACTGAAACCCTGTCATTTTGGCTAGGCTCACTGACCAGTGAGCTGGTGGCATCTGCCTGTCCCAGAGATTACAGGCACCCCTAGTTTCTTACTTCTGTGCTGGGGATTTGAACTCAGGCCCTGATGCTTACACTGAGTCATTTCCCCAGTCCTTCTACCTTAAAAAGAAAAAGTTATTTTATTTATGTGTTTTCCTGCATGGATGTTCATGTACTACATTTGTGTCTATTGCCCAAGGAGGCCAGAAGAGGATATCAGAACCCCTTGTACCAGAGTTACAGACAGTTGTGAGCCATCATGTGGGTGTTAGGAATCCTAGAAATAGAACCTGGATCCTCTGGAAGAGTAGCCAGTGTCCTTAGCCACTGAGCCATCTTCCTCATCTTTTTTTTTTAAAGATTTATTTATTTATTTATTATGTATACAGTATTCTGTCTGCAT
>LOJH01025849.1:0-10989 GCA_001685095.1 Ellobius talpinus
CGGGGTTGGTGAAGATCTTCTCCCAATCAGTAGGTTGCCTATTTGGCTTATTGATTAACTAACTCTTACATCTTAAACTAGACCATTATTCTTGTCTCTGTTAGCCACGTGACTTGGTACCTTTTATCAGTGGGGCATTCATGTTGCGCTGTGTCTGGATTCCTCTGTGACAACTGCAGACCAACTCTTTCCTCTTCCCAGAATTCTCCTGTTCTCATCACCCCACCTATACTTCCTGYCTGGCTACTGGCCAATCAGCATTTTATTAAAATAATACAAGTGACAAAATAAAAGGCCATATTCTCATAGCATGCAATCATATCACTGCAAACAGCAATACTTTGGTTTTTTTCCTTTCCAATTTGTATCCCTTTGATCTTCTTCAGTTGTCTTATGGCTCTAGCTAAGACTTTGAGTACTATATTGAATAGATATGGAGAGAATGGACAGTCTTTTCTTATTCCTGATTTCAATAAAAATGCTTTGAGTTTCTCTCCATTTAGGTTGACATTGGTTGTGGGCATGCTATAAACTAATTTATTGCATTGAGGTATGTCCCTTGTATCTCTAATCTCTCCAATATTTTTCTCATGAAGGGGTGTTGGATTTTGTCAAAGGCCTTTTCTGCATCTAATGATATGATCATGTAGTTTTTGTCTTTCAGTTTATTTATTGATTTTTGTATATTGAACTCCAAGAGGTACTGGCAATGCTAATTTCTTTGCCTGTACCCCCTCTCCTTGCTTATCAGTTCTGACAAGTTTCTCAATTGATTCAAATCTTTTTTATCACTGTCTTTGGTAAAGTAACTAGATAGTCATAGTTACTTTCCTCTCATGAATTAGCCAAGCCATTTCTACTATAAGTCTTAGACCCTTCAGGATAGGATAACTATTAAAACATTTAGCATATGTTTCTTGCTTGATGTTGTTCATGCTGGTTGTAATTCTAATTTTTATACTTGATATTTGTTCTTATTGTGTATAGTTTTGTATTGAACTTGGAACTCTCTTATTTTTGTAAAAGGGTGAGGTGCTGTGGGAACTCCTTCAGTCAATGGCCTTTGGGATGCTAGCCCACTTTGGGCATGGTCTCATGTACTATAGATGCAGACGTCAGAGCTCCTTGGCTGCTGGATTTGGTTCTAGTTCCCTGCACATGCAGAAGACTGTGAATCTTTACTTTTTCTGTGAATTTGCCCCCAAATAGTGAAATCTGTGTTATACTCCATTTTGGGATAGTTAGAACCATTTTATATCTCAACAAATAGGCATGCACTGTCATGACCATTAAGTAATATTTTATTATTATTACTTTTTATGCGCATAGGTATTTTCTTTGCATGTATGTCTATGGGTGACATGCATGCCTGGTATCTGAAGAGGCCAGAACAGGGCATCACATCCTCTGGAACTGGAGTTCCAGACAGTTGTGATCTACCATGTGGATTCCAGGAATCATGCCTGAGTCCTCTGGAAAAACAGACAGTACATGTAAGTGCTGAGCCATCTCTCCAGCCCCTCCACTGTAACATGTGTTCTGTGGGATTAGGACTAGGTCCTCATGCCTGTACAGCAAGCTCACAGAGACATCTCCCAGCCCTCACTATTCCTGCAATGCCTTTCTCTGCCGTAGTTTTGTCAGATGGGTCATGGGAGACAACCTTGAAGGTGCTCAATTGTGGTTTTGGGTTTGATTTTTTTTTCTGGGTTTGGATGGCCTTCCCTTCTTATATGGACAGTACTCAGTGAATTCAGCAGGGTTTGAATCTTCAGAATGCATCTCACCTCACTTCACCTGCAGGCTCCTGAATCACATAACTCCCTCTTAGGGAGTCTTTACTGAAAACTCTGCACTCTGTCTGTTTATTGTCTGTTGTCTCTGAAAGTCATCTCCAAATGCTCCCTTTCTTAAATTGCTCTCATCAGGACAGTCTTTTCTGAGTGAGTCGGAAGCCTTTGTCTGGGTTCTGGTCTTTGCTCCAGAGCAGTAAGGGCATGGTTTTACTACTGTTCTTCTTCTGATCAGTCTTCCTTCTGGACAGAACAAGTTTTGAGATGGAGCTTCTCTTCGTCTTGAGTGCTCAAGGCTTGCATGTGTACATGATTGTCTTAGGGTTTCTATTGTGTAAGGAGACACCATGACCATGACCACAGCAGCTCTTATAAAGGAAAGTATTTAATTGGGGCTGGCTTAGAGTTCAGAGGTTTAGTTCGTTATCAGCATGTAGGGAAACATGGCAGTGTGCAGGCAGACGTGGTGCTGGAGAAGGAGCAGCAAGTTCTACATCTTGACGTGCAGGCAGCAGAATCAACCGTGTAACACACTGGGCATAGCTTGAGCAAAGGAGACCTTAAAGCCCACCCCCAGAGTGACACGTTGGGTGTGGTGTGGCTTCTGCATATATGAGACCTTAAAGTCCACCCCCACAGTCACACACTTCCTCTAACAAGGCTACACCTCCTAATAGTGCCACTCCCTATGGGGCCATTTTATTTCAAACAGCTACAGTGATTTGTGTGCAAGAAACACTGACCAAATGATTGACGACTTGCAAGGGTAGGGATGCCGTTCAGGATGGTGTAATTATATTCTTCTAAAAAAAGAATACAAAGTGTGGGGGTCTGGGAGGAGTTGGAGGGAGGAGTCATGAGTGAATATGATGAGATACTTTATATGAAATTGTCTAAGAATTAACAAAAATATTATATTATTTAAAAAATATTCCATAATGTCAAAGAATTAAGATTTTGTAGTGATTTGGGAGGAAAAGGTTTGAAAATATTGAGATCAAAATTTATTTTGAAATATTGCACTTTTTGTGTTGACACTAACATTATATCAGGATGGAATGATATTCATTAAATCTTAATGAGATGTTAAAATAAGTCCAGGTGTTTTCAAGCCTACTGAGAATGCTGCCTATCCAACACAGTGGCCCACATCATACCCCTTAGGCTGCACTGTGTAGAAGCCGGCTGTGAAACGTGTTCAGGGTGAATCTGTAGCGGTGAAAACAAAAGGACGGAATGACATTGGTGGCCTGGCTGGGAGGGTGACATGCAAAGAGGGCTTGGCACAGTCATGTGATTCTCTCAGTTGTGATAACTTGCAAGCTAAACCAAGGCAGGTCACTTGCTGCTTGGTACCCAGAGGTGCATAATATACGTTCATTGAACTCAGATATTTTTGAGCATATGCTGTTGATATGAACAAGTTATGTCTAATCAAAAATGTGGAAACATCAAAGAATTTGTAACTTTTTTTATTATATCAACTAATGTGTACTACAATAGAAATAATCAAAAGGCCATCAGTAACATGGATGCTCTTTCATTTATGGTGGGTTACATTCTGATAAGGCCATCATCAGTTATTATCATCATAAGCCAAGAGGGCATTTGATACATTCCATCTGCCGAGCACTGTAGAGTGTTGGCTTTCTCCTGGGGCTGTGTGACTTACTGGTAGTGGTGGCTGCCTGGCATTATGACAGAAGTTCCTATTCACTTCTCAGCCTTTTGGTCAAGATCAAGTGAAGAAATGCCAACCACATATCACTAACTGGGGGGAAATGATCAAAATTTAAAAGTAAGTGTATGAATGTGTGTGTGTGAATGCACACACGCGCACATGCAGATGAACAGGTCAGAAGTCAAACTCACATGCCATTGTTCAGGTGTCCTTCATCGTGTATTTTGAGACAGGGTCTCTCACTGGGTGTTTTAGGGTTTCTATTCCTGTGAAGAGACACCATGACCACAGCAACTCTTATGAAGGAAAGCATTTATTTGGAGCTGGCTTACAGTTCAGAGGTTTAGTTCATTATCATCATGACAGGAAGTTTGGTAGCATGCAGGCAGACATGGTGCTGGAGAAGGAGCTGAGAGTTCTACATCTGGATCTGCAGGCAGCAGGAAGTGAACTGGCTTGAGCTTCTGAGAGCTCAAAGCCCACCCCCTAATAACACATTTCCTCCAACAAAGCCACACCTCCTAATAGTGCCACTCCTTTTGGACCAAGTGTTCAAACACATGTTGCAGGGTATTTGACCACACTGTGAAACTCTGGGACTGTTAATAAAATTAACTTTGGATTGGTGGGTAGAGCCAGCAACTAGTTGACAAGAATTAGTCATAGAAGAGTAGAGAGGACTCAGGGAGATGGATAGAGAGACACACAGGAAATAGCAGGGAGGGGCTTAAAAATTTAACACTCTTTTTTTTGATCTAGTGTTATGTGAAGAGAGACTGACTGTCTCTTGCTGCATCTCTGATCGAAAAAGAAAGTCAGTTGGTTGCTTCTTGGCTTTTCTGATCTAGCAGATTTTCTACCCCAATATCTGACTCCTGAGTCTTTATTGATAAACAGAATAATAGAGACTTGGTTAAAAGTTACACATCACACCATGGTAGAGCAGGGGCCACATGGTTATGGGACTGGAAGCCCCTCTAGACCACAGTCTTAGTGCCTGGCTGAGCACTGGCTGTGTAGTCATAGCGCTGCAGATAGAAGTTAAAGTATCAGTAGATTCAGGGGCAGTTTCTAAGTTAACAGAGAATCAACACATATGCCTATGGGGGCCATTCCTATTTAAAGCACCATATTCCACTCCCTGGCCCCTATAGGCTTATAGCCATACCATAATGCAGAAATGCATTCAGTCCAACTTCAAAAGTCCCCATAGTCTATAACAGTCTCAAACTTATTTAAAAGTCATAGTCTCTTCGGAGATTCATGCAATCTTAACTGTAATCCCCTGTAAAATCAAATGAAAAAAACAGATCACATTCTTCCAACATATAATGACATAGGATACACATTACCATTTGAAAAGGGAGGAAAAGGGGAAGAGCAAGAAAATGCTGGACCAAAGCAACGTGGAAAACCAGCTGGAGAACTCCAAATTCTGCTTTTCCACGTCTGATGTCAAAGGCATCTTTGGATCTCCAATTCCTTCCAGCTTTGTTGACTGCAACACACACTTTTCTCTTAGGCTGGTTCCACTCCCTGTTAGTAGCTCTTCTCACCAAGTACCTTGCAACTCTGGCATCTCCAACATTTTGGGGTCTCCAAGGCAACCGAGGCTTCACCTTCACAGCTTCATACAACGGCCTCTCCAGGCCTCCATGCAGGGATACCACTGGCACATGGCATGGCCTCAGCAGCTTTACTTAGCTGTGGAGTGATATTCTGTAACCGCTTTCTCCTGTCCTTGACTTTAATGCCAGAACTGCTTGGCTCAAGCTGCCAAGTTCTCCTGCTAGCTGGGGCTGGAACATGGCCTCCCCATTCAATTACATCTTTACCAACTTTCTGTGTGTGATGGTTTCCTTCACCACCTAAGCTTGGCTGTTCTGAAACTTGATCTGTAGACCAGGTTAGCCTCAGAATCAGAGCTCCACCTGCCTCTGCCTCTACAATGCTGGGATTAAAGCCAAGCACCACCACACCTGGCTTTAAACTTCTCTTTAATTCCTTTTCACAAGTTAGGAGATTAGCTGGGTGGGTCTTGCTCTGAGGTCATCACTCCCTTTCTTCCATTTAACATCAGGATTTTCTTTAACCCGTTTATCTTCCTGAACACAGGATTTATCTCCATCCCATTTCCTGGTGTCTCTTTCCTCTTTTAGCTCTACTCTTTGTATTTTTCCTTGTTCAGTTTGCTCCTTTTCATTATAAATCTGCATAAGAGTGAACACAAGCTGGACAGTAGTGGTTCATACCTTTAATCCCAGCATTTGGGAGGTGGAGGTAGGTGGATCTCTGTGAGTTCGAGGCTAGTCCTGGTCTCCAGAGCTAGTTCCAGAACAGGCTCCAAGGCTACAGAGAAACCCTGTCACAAAAAATCAAAACAGAAAAGAAAACAAAACAACAAACAAACAAACAAACAATAAAAAACCAAGAGTGAGTACTGATAACCACATGACATCATTCATACCCGGTAGTTTTGAGATTTCCTCTATTGATAGAATTAATAATAATAATGATAATAATCATAATAATCTGTGATTTAGCCCCAGGCAGACTCTTTAAACAAGGGCAAAAAGCAATATCACAAAAACAGTCCCTAGGCAGCATACTATAATTCTTCTTTCCTGAACCCTCTTGAGCCAGGTCCCCACAATTCAAAACACCCTCAGCTCCACTGTCTCCCATGTTCCTACAAGTATGGCCCATTAAACACCACTTAACACCTCCCACTGCTTTCCTAACCCAAAGTCCACCTTCCTCCAAACAAAAGCAAGGACAGGTCTGTCATTGCAATACCCAGTCCCTGGTACCAATTTCTCTTAGTTGAGGTTTCTGTTGCTATGAAGAGACACATGACCACGGCAACTCTTATAATGGAAAGCATTTAACTGGGCTGACGTATAGTTCAGAGGTTCAGTCCATTGTCACCATGGCAGGAAGTTTGGTGGCACGCAGGCAGGCATGGTGCTGGAGAAGGAGCTGAGGGTTCTACATCTGGATCTGCAGGTTGCAGGAAGTGAACTGGCTTGAGCTTCTGAGACCTCAAAGTCTATCCTTTGATGACACACTTCCTCCAACAAAGCCACCTACTCCAATAAGGCCATGCCTCCAATAGTGCCACTCTCTGTGGACCAAGTATTTAAACACATGAATCTATGGGGCCATACCTATTCACACCACCACTCTGGGATCTGATGTGTGGCAGTCAGGGATCTCTAGGTTCCCACCAGCGCAGGTATTCCCAGTGTGTGCCACCACATCTGTCTTTATATCTGGGTGCTGGGCATCAAACTCAGGTCCTTGGGCTTGCACAGAAAACTCTTTACCCACCAAGCCATCTCCGCAGCCTCTGAGTATGTTCTTTTTCTTTCTTAAATATGACTTTTTATTTTTATTTTATGTGCATTGCTGTTTTGCCTGCATGTATGTCTGTGTGAGGATGCCAGATGACTTGGAGCTGGATTACAGACAGTGGTGAGCTGCCAGGTGGGTGCTGGGAATTGAACCTGGGTCCTCTTCAAGAGCAGCCAGTGCTCTTAATCATGGAGCCATCTCTCCAGTGCCATCTCTGAATACTCTCTAAAAAGTGTTCTGTTGCTCCTTCGTGGCCATGTGTACTTCAAGCATCTTTCCAATTGTTATGAAATTCTAATTTTGAAAGTTATTTCAGAGAAACCAGAATCTTTCATATGGTCTAGTTTGACACATCAGTTACAATATGTTTTTTCCCCCTTGACTCTTCAAATGGCATCATCTGCTGTGGGTTCTTAGATGATGACCAGAATGGCATCTGAGTTTTGGTGCACACAGTTTTAAGTTGTTAAGAAATGGTGACATTTTAGAAGTATCGCAGAGGACCTGCAGGGACAGCTGCCAGAGCTGCATAGAAAACTGGACTCGTTGCTAGGCTCCCACGCCTGAGCTTCTCTGAAGCAGGGTAGTCTGTGACCCAATGTACTGGCTGTATTTGTAGCAGTTCAAACATCCCAAGTCCCTTCCTGCAGCACAGAACTGGCCAGAGACAACCGTTCGTTCCAGCTTCCTTGGTTTCACGCTGTTTACAATGTGGGGCATTTGAAGCGAGTTGGCACATGCCACTCAATATTGCTATTTGTTTAATTTATAAGATGGCATGCGGTCACAGTGGAGCCTTAAGAAGGATGGCTGGCTCTGCCAATGCTCACATGGCATGGAGGATGATGTTTGCCCACTGGAGGATGTCTGTGGTCCCAGATCAGGCCCTCAGGCCTGAGGTTTTGAACGTGTAAAACACTAAGTATCCATAGTGCAAACCCAGTTCTTTATGGCAGATGCCCCCAGCCACGGTGATGAGACTGATGGAGAAATCAAAGCGAGTTAGTTTGCGATGGAAATTCTAAAAATTCCACTGGCTGAGATGCTGGTTATTAAGGCATGGGTTTTCTCTTGTCAGCTTCCCTAAAGTGGCTGGATATGGGGTCAGAGCAAAGGGAAGGAGTGGTCCTATATGTGTCCGGGGTCATGACCCCAGTGTGTGTCTGGGGTCATAGAGAATCATCCACGCCTGAGATGCTGAGTCTATGAGCTGGGTGGTTTTCTCCTTCCATCAGATTGTGGAAGGCATTGCTCCTTTTGGGGTCTACATTACTCTTCCTGAGGTTGGTAGGGTTTTCAAATTCAACCATATTTTTTTTTCCCTGACTAGCTTCGACAGTGTGGATCAAGCTTCTGGCTTCCTTAGTGCAGACATGCTCCCTTCACAGCCGTCCTGAAGCAGCTTTCCAGCCTCTTAACTGGCATTTCAGGAGCTTTGAAAACATTTAGACATTTAAACCTCCTAGTCCAGGTACAGGCTCATGGGTTCAATTTGTCAGGGCCAAGATGTTCCAGGGGTCTTGGGTATGTGTGTGTGGGGGTTGTTCCTCTATGCTGGCTCTATGTGTGGTCCAGAGAAAACCAGGGATGTTATAGTTTGAATGCAAAATGACTCCTACAAGCTTGTGTGTTTGAGCATGTGTTCAGGCTGATGGTGCTGTTGGGGAAGGCTGTAGAACCGTTAGGAGAAAGGGGGTAGCAGGAGGTAGGTCGTGAGGATTTTTAGCTCAGCTCCACTTACTGTTTGTCCTCTGGTATCCGATGACCTTCTGATGCAACATGGCAAGCCCAACTGTTCATACCCTTCCGAACATGCTGGAAAGCATGCCCCTGGAACTGTGCCCCAATAAACCCCGTCTTTAAACCTCTCATTAGGTGTATGGCCACAGCAACGAGAAGACCAGCTCAGAAGATGAGCTTGCATTGCTTTGAGCACCTCTCCATACTTTCGGTTCCTAGAAGCTCCCCACTTGGGAATTTTCGGATCCGACTTGGCCAGCATCTTTTTCCTTGGCCAACGTTGTTTTGCAAATCTGGGGCCTGTTCCTTCCTTTGAGGGAGTTCCTCATAGGGCCCCTGAGCAGAAGCAGAGGACCAGGTCCTGTCTGAGTACTCCGCCAGCTCCTGCTGCTCCAGCTCAGCCGAGTCCCTGCTCTGTTCCAGATACAGACCTTCTGCCGTTCAGGCCACACTGGCTGTCCCCTTGCTCGGGCCTGGCGCTGGCTCCATGCCTGGCTCATCAGCTCTGCCAGCTGCTGTGTGATCGATGACACTGCAGAGCACATTAGCAGTTCGGTCATGTCCAGGATACTCCCGATTAAACCATAGAATAAAATGTGCCTGAGGATATAATGTATCTCTTAGAGGGAAACCTTAAATACTTTAAAATCAAATACTTACCTTTAAAGGACCCATTTCAGAATGTGTCACAATGCTTAGTATAATTATTTGGAAAAACAAATAAAAAAGCAAATAGGAAAAGTGAAAATTATAGAAGTAAATAGCTTTTCATCATAGATATAAAAATGTAGCTTATTGTGCATACATGTTGCCCCCCAAAATGACATTTTTTGTTATCAGAACTTGCTATCAGGAACTTGTGAAACTTACCAAATGTTGCAATTGGTAAAATGATTTTCTTACACAATAGATTGAATGATAATGATGCATATAAAGTTCACAAAGGAATTGGTGAAAGAATAGACTTTTAATAAAATGTATTATTGATTGTGTATAGTTGTTACACTATTATGAAGGAAGAGTTTAATCACTGTCATGGATGGAGATAGAAATAAGGACAAAGCCTGTGAAAAACATCAACTTGCTTGGGAAAAGATTGTCATCATATCAGCTACATGGTTTTTACACGTGTTGGCTTGAACATCTTTTTAGTAACACTGAGCTCAGAAATTTAACAGAATTCATTCAAATTTCATTCTATCTGAATTCCTGAAGAGAAAATGATGAAATAGAAAACCTAGGCAGAAAAAAAGAGGTTGGGCCAGAGGGAGATGGCTCAGTGGGCACAGAGCTTGCTGTGTAAGATGGGGACTTACGGATCCTTAGCACCAGGTAGAAGCCGGACGTGGCGGTGCGTGCCGGTAACTCCAGCACTTGCCACATGTGTAGAAGGTGTGCAGAGCTCAGGTAGTTCCTGGCCACCCAGTCTAGCCAAAAATGGAAACTCCATCCAGGTTCAGCGAAGAGATGCTCTCTCAGAAAACATGAGGGAGAGAGATAGAGGGACATACTTAACATCAGCCTCTGTCCTCCAGAAGCATGTGCTTGGGAGGTACATGTTCCCAACACACACACACACACACACACACACACACACACCGTACTTAATGTGCCTGATAATTTATAATTATAAATTATAATTTATAATTATAATAATAAGCTTTCTATTGCTGTGATGAACACTGACCAAGAGCAACCTGAGGGTTTATTTCAGCTTACAGTTTACAGTCCATCATGAACGGAAGTCAGGGCAGGAACTCAAGGCAGGAGCCTGCAGGAAGAAGTTTAAGCAGACACCATGAAGGAGTGCTGCTTACTGGCTTGATCTTCATGGCTTGCCTAACTTGCTTTATTTACACCTCCCAGGACCACCTGTCCATGGGTGGCACTGCCCTCAGTGAGCTGGGCTCTTCTACATAAAACATGAATTGATGACTTGTCTCTAGGCAATGTGATGGAGGCATTTTCTCAATTGAGGTTCTCTCTTCCAGGATGACCCCAGTCTGTGTCAAGTTGACAAAAAACCAACCAGCAAATGAAAGTGTGCATGCCAGTTACTCTTTTGAAAATGCCCTGTTTGATAATGCAAACACACTCAGCCTTTGTTTAGCACATGCAAGCGCACAAAGTACTTTCAGGTCTCCAACCTCCCTGCACCATAGTTTCTTGTGAAATAGTTTCTTGTGAAATAATCCATTCTTCGTCATTTCAGACTGTTCTTCTGTGTGGTGGCCACCCCCTGGAGAAATGCTGTCTATATGTAATAAACATGCCTTTAACAATCTAGGCAGCATCCTCTCCCTGCCCCAGCTCTTGTAAAGAACCCATTGGGGCTGCGATAGCCTGATAACAATTACAGAGGTTTCTGAAAGACCATTTACTCTGTGGCTGAGAATGTGTGTGTGTGTGTGTGTGTGTGTG
>LOJH01025850.1:0-18600 GCA_001685095.1 Ellobius talpinus
ACCTTTGGAAGAGCAGGCAATGCTCTTAACCTCTGAGCCATCTCTCCAACCCTAGTTTACACACTTCTGAGTTGATTTTATGTACACTGATATTGGGAAGCCCCAATTGATTTGAAATAGAACTTTAGCACAATCAGTAATGAAGAAGAAGGGGATTTAAGTGAAAGGTAAAAGGGCTTATGAGATTTGGACCAAACCATGGAGTTTGTGGAGGCCTCTTGGACCTCAAGACAACCTTACAAAACAGAGGACTTTATGTAAAAATCAAAACCTAAACATATGTGTACTATTTAATGGCAAATCTAGCTGGTTGGGGCACCCAGAATGAAGCTCCTTAATGATACTGGTCACTGGGTTTAGGGTCCAGCTTCATCTAAAATCACCTTATTGTGACTTGGTGACATCAGAAAGATTCTATTTCTAAATAAGGCATGGGTACCAGGAGTTAGTCTTTAACATGTTTTCAGAGTACATATGTCAAGCCACTGCAGGCAGACGGCACAAAGAAACCCTCATTTTATATGTGGCTATTGTGCTCATGAGACCCACACTAGCCACACTCTTTAGGTCTATCTTTTTGCCAGATTTAAATTTGCAGACCTATAAATTATTCTTTCCAGAGTCATACTTGCAGCTAGTAAAACTGTAGCTGGAAAGGGAGAGTGACACACCAACATCTCTCCCTCCACAACGCTAAGCGGTAATTGACATGAACCCTGCAGATGCTCCAGGAATGTGGTGCCAGTTTGTAAAGAAGGAAATGCAGTAAGAGTCGATGAACACATGAAGATGGCCCCTCATCTTACAATTCATTGCCACACCGAAACGTTAGAACATTCAACGCGCCATGGGTCATTAAGGACTCTGCATGGCCCTGCCTTCGGGTTTGTTTTCTTACTACTGGAAAGCCAGTGTGGGAAAGAGCAGATAATAGAGAAGTAGCTTCTTGTGAATGCCATGGGGGACTGGGGGGTGTCCTTTTGTTTTTCATTGAGATTTTATGTATACACACACACACACACCATGTTCTAAGTTAACCCCATTGCAAATATTTGAAACAAAGAAACATCTTCGCATTTTTGCTCTTTGGCCATTGCAGAGACAGTGTTCTTAGTGGGCTTGCATTTCTCTTGGGGATTGGAGGCATCATGCATTCTAATTCTAAGCAGACAAGTTGCCAATGAGATAACACCTCAAAGGCAGAGCCTTCTGGAAACTAGGATCAGAATTGGAGTTAATGATGTTGAGAACAGGAGTAGAGATGAGAGAGAGAGAGAGAGAGAGAGAGAGAGAGAGAGAGAGAGAGAGAGNTGTGGGTCTGTCTCTGTGTTCTCTAGAGAGAGAGAGAAGTTGGGGGCTACCAGTGGTCAGTCAGAAGGGAGGCCAATATTTCTCTACTGGATCAAGGCAGGTTCTCACCGCCGAGAATACCCAGTCTCCAGAACCTGGTTGACCAGATGTCCTCATCCTTCACAGTGCTCAAGCTGCTGCCTGCAGCACCACTGAAGTTTTCCTGCTGTCACTCATTCAAGGAACTCACTACTGGGATTTTACTTTCATTTTTAAGGGAGATGAAGAAGACGCAAGGAAAGGAGAAACGGTACCCAGGGCTTTGATTCCTTTGATATTTCTAACACAAACACACAAGTATATGTCCCTTCTGTTTCTGAGTGGACTAATCTTATTTTGCTGTCTTCCCGCTTCTCTCTACAGCTTCGAGTCCAGAATTCTCAATGGCGGTTGTGAGAGAGGAGGTACTGAGAGATGGGAGACTATGGAAAGCCTTTTACAGACCTATTTGGGAGCAAGGCAATGCAAAAAGATTCTGGTTCAGCAGTGGAGCTGTTAGAAGAGGGGGTCATTGTCAGGGCAGTAATTCCTCTTTCCAACACTGCACCAAGCCAACCAACCACTGAGAGCTGGGGCTGCTGCCTGGATTCACATCCTCATGCTGCTGTGTTCTGAAGCAACATCAGACTCTGGGAGGAAGGAAATCTTGGGGGCCCATGGTACCCCAGCTCCCACATTTGATTCTAAGCTTGTGTTAATTTACTTCCCTAACACACAGCTCTGAAAGACTAGAGGAGATGCTGTAGAGCAGGTTGGAAGTATATTTAATACATTTGTTTTTTCTCTCTCTCTCTGTCTCTCTCTCTCTCTCATGTGTATGGGCATGTTCATGTTCATTAAACACAAAAGGCTTGGGGAAGCTTCTTTCTGAGACTGGACCATGCTATTACCCAGAAATATTTGGATTGTATTACTCCATGGCCTTGTGCATGAATCTAAAATATCATTGTCCACTTGAACAAGAAGGAAGGCTATTGAGCTGCGTGGGGAAAAAGAGAGACTAAATCTAAGTTGTACCTGTGTGGGTGTTTCAGGCCTCAACTATGTTGTCTCACTTAAGCATTAGACATTTCTTATGCCCAAGACTCTAGAAAGCCTTGGCCTTATGATCACTGGGACTCCATACAAGTCTTATATCCTGCACTTTCTTGGTAAAGAGTCAAGGCTTAAAATGCAGGTAGGTGACAATGTGCTTTGTGGCCTGCATGGCAGTTCTCCTAAGTCAGCTACCCCCTCACAGTCCTCTTCACTGCTGCACTGTCTCCTCTGTCATGGAGGTGTAGAACTGTCCCTTCCCTTGTTCTGTTGACTAGCTTCAGGATTCAAGAAATAAGAGACACTCTCTCATAAAAAGGTTGGGATGTACTAAGCAAAAGCACTTGACAACCTGCAAATCTGGCGTTTTATGCTAGTTTGGTTTTTGTGTTCTTTAAAGGTATCAATGGAAAAATACCTTCCCGAAGGAGCTAGTCATTTTGATTCAGACAGAGAATGCTTGAATTTGAATCTCTGCTTTCCGCACCATATCTGAATATCCCAAGGAAAGTTATAGAATATTGAGGCCCATTTTCTTCATCTCTAACACTGTGGTCATATATTTCCCACACAGCATAGTTCTAATGGTTGGATGGTAGATATGGCCATGCTGGGCCCATGGGAGGAAGTTATGTGTTTATCTACCACATAGACCATTACTTTAAAGTTCTCACAATGTTCCTTTCTATTATCTAGCCACTTGTTTAAGTCCCTGTGAAATAGGCAAGGCTACTGAAGACATAACTAATATTAGAACCCAAGTCTTCTGACTGCCCAGTAGTCAATCTGGGGTTTACTACAAAAATCCAGAGGAACAATGTAAGACGTAGAGCATTTGTCTGCTTAATGACTTTGGACTTCAACATATTAGGTTGAAACTCTCAGAGGGAATGAACAAACTCACCATTTGAATAAAACATTCGACTGTCTTCTCTTATTTTGTAAATAAATACTTCTGCTCCAGGTACCTGCCTGTGTCTCACAACTGCAGTCTGAGAAGCTCATTTCAGAAGCGGAACACAGAGAGTTTTCTTCTCTCAGCAAATCCCAGGAGTCCATCTGAAAGATTTATGCGGCATTAGTTGAAATGCATGCTGTCAGGCCCCTGGGGCAGTTGGCACAGTGACTGACTTATTGCCAGCTCATCTGTGTCAACGTACAGGCTTCCCTGAATCCCGAGACAGACTTGTTTTCTGCAGTAACAAGCATTTGAAGCAATTCCATGGAGGAGAGCTGGTCCTTTGCCTCTAGAGAGGAGGTTCAGTGATGCATTCCCCAGGCGCTGACCGCTGACCTCAACAGTTGTCTGTACTGGAAATAGTTGTTCTTTCTCCTGCCAGACAAAGCATCCAGGAAGCAAACTACTGGGTTTGGGGAACATCTGGATGAGTGAAAACATGGCATTGCCAAGAAAGAGCTAATCTATTTCTGGGTTACAATAAGTTATATGAGTTTATCCGCATACATGGACACATAATTCATGTACCTATGGAATGCAGATTTAGGGATATTCAGCTGAATGGAACTGAAGATTTATTAAGTCATTCCACCACGATAGTTGAAAACAAACAAACACATAAACAAAACCCCAAACAACAAACAAGCAAGTGAAACAAAACCAGCACAGTTTAGGTTTCTGAGGAGATTTTTATTTTCAAGGCCACCCCAGCCAAAGATCTCAACATAAACTTTTGTTGTACTCTTTTAAATGCCTCCAAGTGAGGCTGAAAGTGTCCAACTTATTTCAAAGATGCTAATTTGAGCCTCAGACAGCTGCAGCAGTTATTAATATGAGCACAATGGCTGACGATTTGACAACAGCCTCTAGTTTCCATTACTGCCTTCGTACTAAATGTCCCTTTTGTGCCCAGGGCATAAAAACCACAGTCAGACGACTGACTTGGGAGATGTGCCTGTGGACTGATCAGCATCTGAGCACTTCTGTGTAAAAGGGAGAGTTGCACAGTTTCAATGGGGAAAGTGGAAAATCCCATACTAGACTATAAACCTTTACGTATTATTAATATTTCCACAGTGTACTGAAAACTCAAGAGAGAAACTTAATATAGGGAGTGATGGGCTCTTAATGCATATTTGCTCTAGGTAAATCGATACATAAAAGCATTATAGGATACTGACCTGGAATTAGAATACATAAGCAATTACTCATGATTCAACTGAAGTATGATTTAGATGTGATCATATTCAGTCAAATTTCTTTTTAACCTGCTTATCTTTGTAATTTCCCATAAAGGAATGCTATATGAATGATAAAAAATAAACAAATAAGCCCAGAAAGCCTTGAAAACCAACTAGAAAGTTTCTGATTACATGCTCTTTCCTGACTCTGTGCTGGATTCGTTGTGTCTGGTTTGCGGTTTCTTTATTCTATTTTACTTCACAGGGTGCCTTATTTCAGGAAAGCACAAAAGGCGAAGTCATCTAGGGGCATCTCTGCATGTCTTGTGACCCCTCTGGATGTGACTGGGCTGTTGTAGTGCTTAAATAAAAGTAAGCAATCAAATACTAAAATACTGCTTCTGATCTGGGTTTTCCTGTCTCATATACTTCCATAACTAAAGTTGATAGTGTGACTGATGAGCCACGGCATGTCCCTTACTCAGGCTCAGATCTGAGCTCTGTGTGCCTGCCACAGGATGTGCTCTGGAAGACCAGAGGCCGGGTATGTGGTTTCCTCTCTGAATCTTGTACTTGGCTGGGGTCAGTTACATGGCTGGATAAATAACTGGTCTCTTATAGGACTTGCAAATATGTAAAGTAGGTCTATTCTTGTCTCCTCAATTGTGCAGATACAAAAATCTAAGCTTTGCCCAGTGTTATCTAGCTAGGGATGGACATTTGATATGCTCACCTGTTTAGTCCCAAATCTAGACTATTTGTGGATCCACTAGGTGTCACACTTCTTTAAATCTCACAAGATGAAGGACTGACAATCATAAGGCAGGTCCTCTTTCCTACCTTTGTGTTCTTAGACCCTACAGCTTTGTTGCCTGACTTGACAGAAGCAGGAGCTTTCTGTCCTGGTCCTCTAGACTTGAGGGGATGTTACAGTGGGTATACCTGGATTTGAACTCAACTCTGCAACCCAGCTCGGTTATCTGGTATGAGTTATATGACTTTATGAACCCAGGTTTATTAAATGAGGCCAGCTGGATAAAGCACGTGTAATCCTCAGATGACTTAATACATACTAGCTACTTCTAATTATGTTATTTTAATATTGTCCTTTCAAATACTACAGTATGGACAAGGGCCTAGAGCCTTCAACTTACTAGAGAACCACATATCATAGTCCACTTGCCAAGTCCAACCACATCCATTTTGTTTATTAATTAATTAATTAGTTAGTTAGTTTGTTTCTTTTTCGAGACAGGGTTTCTCTGCAGCTTTAGAGCCTGTGCTGGAACTACCTCTTGTAGAGCAGGCTGGCCTCGAACTCACAGAGTTGCCTGCCTCTGCCTCCCGAGTGGGATTAAAGATGTGCGCCATCACCCATTTAAAAATCACTCTTATCTGAGCACATCCACGTTTGTGTATGCATGGCTTTACAGTTCCCCATGTGCTACAATGGGAGGACTCCAGAGCTATGGTTGCTATTCTGTCATTTTGTGTTAATGAACTCTACGGAGAAATGACTTGTGTCCCCACAGGCTGGAATATAGAGATCTCTGCTTCCTAACGTGAACACATTGCTTCACGACACACACACACAGGTGACTCAAGATTCTGCATGAAGCAAGTTCTGTGGAGTGTATGCTATCCCTCCTGCCATTTAAAAGTCCGTTTCAGGCCCTGACTGCTTCTAATACTTCAACATAAGTGTTTTTTGCTACCTTGGAATAGCTTATAAAAATAATTTAAATAGAATCATGCAAAGACTGGTTAATATACAGAATGATAACTCTGCAATGTCTGGTCGTTGCTGGGCTAACCTACACTCCAGACCCCAGTATCTACCTTCTCATCATCTCTTCTGCAAGGGATGCATCTGAGACCACAGGCAAACAATCTCACTTAGGTAGCGGGGCTGCAGATCATTTTGCTAGGTTGGCATGTGTGGCACTCTAATGGTTGCCTGAACAGACAAATCCATCCCTGAACTGCAGTGCCGGAAGGCTGGTCAATTGTGGCTGTAGCAATGTGGAAACTAGAGACAGGCACACCCAGCCTTTTTCAGAGAAATCACGATGTATATCCAGTACCTTCCTGGCACAGGTGGGGTGTATTGATTAATTTCTAACACCACAATTAATTCTCACTCAATATGTAATGTGAATTGTCTTATTGTTTTCACCAGGATCTATTTCCCTCCTCCAGGGTCTCCTTTGTGCATTATTTTAGTAGCTATAGAATAGCTTCCTACAAAATACTCTCCAGAGAGGTAAAGATCCAGCCTGCCTCTTTTCAATCACTTCTCTTGTACCTTGGAGTCAGTGGGCAGGCATATATGATGTAAGATGCCCAATGCAGCCAATAATAAAGCAACAGCATTGGTGGGTGACACCAGTAAGTCACAAAGTGAGAACAATGAACAATTAGGTTGTGGTAGGAAATGAGACAGAACAGCCTCTCCTACCCACCAGAGAAATCATGTGATTTTTTTTTTGAGAACAGTAATCTAAATATCTAGACATTTAAAATTAAAGGTCAGTTTAAACAAATGTAAATCAGGGAGTCTGGTCTTTAGGAAGTACCAGCTGTTCCTTCCAGGACAGTGGTGGGAGCTAAAGATGGGCTTGTTGAGAGTTATGACTGTGTTTAGGAGAATCATCTTTTACTTGGTTCTTACTAGAAATTAATCTTCCTCACTCCCTCAGTAGCCCTGGGTTTTTTTAAACACTGGCTGCTCTGTCCTAGAGACGTGCCTAAAACAGGCTTGTAGAATCTGCTTTGCTTTGATACCCAGTGACTTTTGTATACATTTGTTCAAGCATCTACCCTGAGTGCACCCAGATGCCAGGTGCTGAGAACAGTGAAGGAATGGACTTCTAGGTGAGAAGTCAAGAACCAGAGCGTGTGAGCGCACGTGCATGCACACACACACACACACACACACACACACACACACTTACATATTCACCGTATGTAACAGTTAAGCACAGAGCCAGGCAGGCACATTAATAATTGCCAAACACAAAGCTGCAGACAATCAATCCCCCAGATATTTACAGCAGGGAGAGAGCAGGGGAAGAGAATCACCAGTTTGACTAATGTGCGACTGGAGATCTCTGTGGACACAGACCTGAGGCGAGATCTAGGCTTCAGGTTCACTTGAGCCACTTGCAGATGTGTGCACTCGTTCACAACTGGATCTTTCCACAGACTTTGCATTTTACTATAAACCAGGGATAAGAGTTTAGAATAAAGACCTTCCTTTAAGGAAAAAAAAACATTGCTGAGAAGGCCAGAGATTCTAATACGGGATAATAAATTGATAGAGATAGTCCTAGGGTTCTGTCTAAATGTAGATATTGCACATACAGACCAAATCACTGGGGATACGTGTTTCTGTGGTAAGAGGGGAATGGGCAGACGCTAAGAAAGGACTTGTGAAGACCTGGGAGTGTTCTATATCCTTAGTAATGTTTACATGAGTTCTGTGATTTGAATAAAGTGGATGCCCTGGGTGGGAGTAGAAGGGAGGAAGAAGAGGGGAGGAAGAAGGAGATGTGTGGTGATAAGGGACCAGACTGTGGAGGATCTGGTGTAGCCATCAAAACCATGGTAGGATCCTAGAAACTAAAGACTTGTGGCAGGAAGTCTATACACAGCTCAGATGGCCCCATGTCCTCAGCCTTGACTTTTCAGTCTATAAATGACCACCCCCGACCCCTCTACGGGACATAAGCTCTGGAGTGTATCTTACATGACCGAGATTTGACCCTTTCCTTTACCCAGAACACGTGATCCATGCCACAGCTCCTCTAGTGTTTGATTTTTTTTTGCAGGAGGTTAGCAATGTTCAACGGAACAAATGAGACAAAGCAGATTTGTTCAAGGGGAAACGAACACTTGGGGGTTTCAAGAAGCTCTGTGGGTGCATGAGTCTGCTTGTTTACTTAAGAACAAGTGTAAATAAGGTGTGTCTTAGTTTCCAGGGTTGTAAAGAAACACTGTGATGAAAGCAACTTGGGGGAGGAAAGGGTTTATTTGGCTTACACCTCCCAAGTCAGTCTCTTGACAAAAGCCAAGGCAGAAACTCAACCTGGGCAGGAACCTAAAGACAAGAGCTGATGCCGAGGTCATGGAGGGTACTGCTTACTGACTTGCTACCCATGGCATACTTAGCCTGCATTCTTATAGAGCAGAAGACTATCAGCCCAGTGGTAATACCACCCATAATGGACTGACCGTCCCCATTAATCACCAATTAAGAAAATACTCTGCAGGCTTGCTTACAGTCCAACCTTATAGAAGCATTTGTTCAGTTAAGGTTCCTTCCCTCAGAATACTATAGCTGGTGTCAAGTTGACATAAAGCACAAATGTGATAAGGATTTAAATATCTTCGTTAAATAAAAAGTTTTCTACCTTAGGTAGATTGTACGTGTATGCTATTGAAAGCCACCCATACTTTGTACAGTCACATTAAGGTACATTAAAAGACAGGACATAAGATTGACAGCTACTTTCAATCCTGTAACTCCGTGGGCCACACCTCCATCTCCATGTCCCATCTTCTCCAGGAACCCACCCTAAAAGGCAATATGTTGGATGCTTTAGAGAGATATTTGCAGAGAAACATGCCCAGAGTTCTGGATGCACAAAGTTCTGGGCTTTGTGCATAGAATGAAGGAATCCAAGCAGCAAATGTCAATAACCCTTAAAGGTCATGGTGAGGACCAAGAAGCCCATGGGCTCATATAACAATACCAACAGGAACATGTGCAGTATGTTAGTTCCTTTTCATTCTTCTGTGACCAAATACCTGAGATGAAGCAATTAAGGAGAAGTTCATTTGGGCTCATGGTTTGATGGAATACCATTCGCCATGATGGGAAAGACACAGCAGTATACGGATCCCTAAGCCCTCACATGCCATCTGAACAGGAAGAGGAGACGGGACTGGAAGTGGGGGTCTGAGATAGAAAGATTCAAGTTTTCTCTGCAGAGATCCACTTTCATCACCCTGGTCATATCTCCCAGGGATTCTACAACCTCTCAGAGCAGAGCTAGCTGGGAACAAACAATTTAAGCATGTGAGCCATGGGGGATCTTGCATATTTAAATCATAACATGCAGAAAATGACAAAAAATATCGAGCAGGAAGTCAGCTGGTCCTCTGTCATCATCCTCATTGTTTTGCTTTTTCTGATCTTTTTTTTTGCTTGGCCTAATGGAAGATTTTCTGATTTGAAAAGGCCGGTTTTGTTGTTGGTGGTGATTTTTTGGTTTTGTTTTTTGTTTTGTTTTGAGAAAGTAAGGCACAAATGAGTGAGCAAACTTAAGGCACCTCTGATAGCCTAGGGAGCAGCACAAAATATAAGGACACGGACCAAATTTAAGTGCCATTCCACTGAAGAAATAGCTCCTGTGTGCCTGGCAAACCACGTACAACGCACTCGTGTATCTCTGGGGTGCACTGGCGTCTTCTACATTGCAGATCCTTGCAGAAAATATTCATAAGCTTTAGTGATTTTCTTAGGGGGAAGGGGGAAAAAGGGTCAAACCCACAAGCCATGATCTGGGTCCCCATTAGTCCCCATCAGAGAGCTAACTGGGAGGAAGCCGTGCCATGAGTTATGAAGATAGAAGGGACACTGACAAGGGAAGATTAAACGTCTGTCTAGTTCAATTAAAATTGTCCAGCCTGGCAAAGGCTTGACTGACCAGGCTTAATTCTGGAACGAAATTTTACGGTAATATCTTTTAAAGCTGTGCAAACGGGCAAGCACAAAGCTGACAGGACCTCGTAGACTTTAGCAGAACACACAATCCTTCTCCTTTAAGGGAACTCTGCCTCTGCTCAAAGACCTGCAATGAGCTGTCCCTGTGTATGTGGCTTCAACAGCCTTGATGGGACCCAGTGGGAAGTGGGGGTGGCCCAGGCTGTATTTAAATGAAACCCTATTCTCCAAAAGGAAAGGGCCACAGAGCAACAGACCCCAGCCTAAGGAGGCAGCATCTGTTGCCCTTTCAAAGGTAGGAAGGGTACTCCCTGCACGGCTGGACAAAACTTCCAACTTCTTCCTCTGAGAATTCCAAACCCTTGGTTTTTGGAGTCTTGTTTTCAGGGCCTAAGGCTTAGAAAGAGCAAACTCAACCAAGGGTTTGACCCACCTGGGTTTCATGCCGTGTATGATGTAGAGCTGGGTTTCTGGTCCTGACAAGGAGATTGGAAACTGGATGGAGCGTGGAGAGGCCACAGGCTGTGAAGGGCCAGAGCAGAGGGGAGAGAGCAGAGAGATCTCACTCTACTCTTGGTGTGGTGGGATGCTCTCATTTCTGGAGATGACCCACAGGCAGAGTTCCCCCACACTCTGCTGATGGCCAACAGCAGTACATTGGCAGGACAGCATCCACACGGCAAGGAGAACTCCTGACTGATGTGAATGAGCTTGCTTGCCAAACGCATCCCACCCCCGTATTCAGTTAGGGTGTCTGCTTATAGTTCCCTCCCATGGGGGACTCTATTCAGGGTTTACCACCAAGCTTTATTTCCTGCATTCCCACGGAGCTAGCTCTCTAACTTTTTGGGGGGACGGTGGAACACAGCAGAAGAGACACTGTCTAAGTCCTAAGCTCATACCTCAGACGTTTTGCTTTCTTCTGCTTCTCCTTGTATCCTGCCGTATGAGCTAGGACCAGCCTAATAGAGGGGCAGAGTCTGCATCAAAAGACCTCAGGTGCCCAGACCTGTGAGTAATAACAAGGATACTGCCCCAGGCCCTTTGTTCTGAATGGTTTGTTTACAGCATTTGTGTGGCATCAGGTAGCCATGAGAGGAAAAAGAGGAAGCCAGCTGCTGGGCCCTGCATTTGTCTCATCAGAGACAACAGACAGTTTAAGGAGGAGGATTCTTTAAGGAGATGGGATCCTGGGAAACTCCTCTCAGCCCTGCACTGTGCTACCCAAGTGACGACAGCTCTGAAGCATTTCTCCTCACAGCCTGGAGATTCCGGATGCTGGGAAACATCCAACCTGTTTTTATAGCCGAGGAAGCAGAGGCTTGACAGTGTTCAGACATCACCAGATTGTCTGTTCTAGAGCTGGGGTGGATGTAAATATGTAGTCCCTTCTTATATAGAGAGGATTTCAAGACGGGCAAACGACATTAAGCCAACAACAGGGTCCTCCTATGTGTGGGTCCTGTGCGACAGCCTAGGCATGTGTGTATACAACTGGCCCAGGGATGAACCAATTGGCTTAAAGATATTGTTTCAGAATATACATCCATCTGGTCTACCTTCAGTGAAAAGCATGTGACTCAGCATATTTGTTAATGGCTAGTGTGAGAAACAAGGCAAGAATGAAAGGCTTCTCCTCCACTCCAAAAACAAAAAACAAAGCGATTTTTGTTTTGTTTTTGACAGACATATAGGAAGAAAGTCTGACTTCTGGCCTGAACCACTGAAGGAAGAGCTGAAAGTCTTCCCAAGACACTTAGGATAAGAAACTGGATTCATGCAAGTAAATGCTGAAATGATAATTCTTCCATGAAGTATTTGCTGCTTCCTGTTATAGCTTCATGATATTCTCTTTGTGCAAGTTGATTGCTGTTCATCAAAATAAATAACTGAGATTGTCTCTATTTAGCTATTTCTTCTCATGTCTTTGCTTTCTTTTCTTCTTATTTTTTTGGTTTTGGTTTCCACACAGCAAATTCTCAGGTGGTGAATAACAAAGATGTGTCTCTTGTCCTCTTGGGTTTTGCTTTGCTTACAATCATTAATAATTTCCACACAGCTCCACACTCCACTTGCCTCAGAGAGCTGAAGAGATGACACCACAGTCTGCACACAATCCCGACCACAGCCAAGTTTGACCTGTCCTTTGAACACCCTCTTCTGGCATACACAAAACCCTGCAGTTAAATATTGTTGGTACCAGAATTTTTATTTCTATAGAATCCAATTTCCAGTATTTTATGGTTATTTAACTTTTAAAGTTTAAACTATTAGCTCTCTTCTGGTTTTTCTATAGCTTTCCTCATTGACTTACCATGGGGAATTTTTTAAAGGGCCCTTTATGTAATATGGATGAATTCATGAATACTTTTGGGCTATCTTAACAAAAAAAAGTTTTAGTGACTCTCTGTGTGTATGTGTGTGTGTGTGAGAGAGAGAGAGAGAGGGAGAGAGAATCAAAATGCCAAGACAAGATCTCAGATGACAAGAGAAAAATACTAACAGTAAAACCAGAAATGAGAAACAACTATGTGTATATATTTAAAGGAAAAAGTGGAATATAGCCACAGAGCTCAGGACTGCACCAGGGGTAAAGTCAGCTGACCACCACTTCTCCATATCAGGTGGAGTTCTTGCTGGGTCAAGGCCAGTGGCTTCCTAGAATAACACACAAGGTTTTGTTGGCTAGATTCTTTGTGAACACACTAAACACACACGTCAGCCAGGTGAGCTACTCCCTACCTCTGTCGAGGCAACCCTTGCACTTGGCCCTGCCTCTGTAGCTGTAGCTGAAGTTCAGTTCTTCCTTTATTACTTTTAAAGATTTATCTATAATCTTGTGTATTTGTGTACCTCTGTGTGGGAGCATGTGCACATGAGTGCAAGTGCCCACCGAGGCCAGCAGAGGGCATCCTATCCGCTGGAGCTAGAGTTCCAGGTACTTGGGAGCTTCCTGAAGTGGATCTCCTACAACAGCAGTCTAGGTCCTGAGCCACTTATCCAGCCCTGAATTTTGGGTTACTAAGCCATGCATCCTTCTTATTCCTTTTGCTATTAAAAAACCAACCAAACGAAACACCATTCTGCCTTAGAGCTGCTAAATGCTGTCAGAATGGATTGATAGAAATACCCAGTTTAGAACACCGAACCATTTCACAATGGCTATTTATGTTCATACTGAAACAGAAATGCTCGTGTTTAAATCAGGCTGGCAGAGGAACCCGCCTCTAAAGAGGTATTTAATCCAGTGCCCAGAGGAAGTTTTGTGATGATTAGGAGTGGACTAAGAAACGCTGGGCATGAAAGCCACAGCCTGACCTGGCTATCATCTTTGCAGCAGGAGTTTCTCTACTGCTATCCACTATTTTTTTTTTTTTGTTTTAGTGGATACATATTTCCTATCTACCTCCTGCTTCTTCTACTGCAGTTCTACCCGGGCGCCAAAGCTGTGATCCATTTTTATATTTGCCCAGGTCATGGTTGCACAGAAATCTGCAGCAATCCCTTGAGGGTAACATCAGACTGAACCCTTCTACACTAAAGGCTGAACACACCTCTAGCATCGTGTCTTCTGGTGACTTCTGTCTCTCAATATCTATTCTTTTCTTGTGTACTCCTCTAACATTAGGTACTACAGACTCGTTTCCCTATCTTGTCTCTATGTTCTCACATATGACCCTGAAAGACAAAATGCTGATTAATGTCCTTCCCTGGCTCATTTCAAAATGACCATAAAATTTATAGCTGGCACAGGCCGGCCATTGCCGATCCTCTGGATGTGACTACGGCCAAGCGCTGTTTTGTGATTATCTACTGGCTTATTTATAACAAACACAACAAGGTCCTTGCTGCTGCTAACAGAGACTATAGGGACAGTGGTTATTTGTCTTGAAAACACAGGGGCAGGCTTGAGTTGTTTAACTACATGTTTTATACGGAAAGGGAAAACACCCCATGCCTTCGTCTCTAATAACACAAAAGCATGGCTACTATGGAGAAAGTGAGGACTGCCCTGAGTCATCACGGGGATGCTTCTGAGCACAGGCTTCTGCGGCACGAGTGAAGCTGACAAAGACAAGCAAGGGGTACTGATGAAGATGACATTGGTGGCAACCATCAGCATCCTCCAATGTGATGAAGTTAACTGCTTATAGAGGTTGGATTGAGAGGCTTCTGTGCAAAAGATCTGTCTTGATTCTGTTATTTGAAGGGCGGGTGAGAGCAGGAATGGGTTAACTGTTTGAAAATCTGAAGGCTGTTGTTTGTTGCATTATATATGTAACTCGGTGCTTGATTGGTTCTCTCTGGAGAGCCTGGTATGGACTTGGTCACTGGCTTAAGTTTATTGCTCTTAGCTCTTTAGGAGGTGATTTTCTTTTCCAGAGATAAACAAGATAATCACATGGAACAGATTTGAAAAGAGGTGTTTTAATGTTGTTTCCAAGGAGAAATCAAGACTGTATCATTTTCAGGTTAATGCCAACACCAGGGTACTAGTGATTTCTTTAGCAGTTCACTGTCCTAGGAGAAGTCAGGTGTCTGGTGAATAAATGACCCAAACCTTCTTTTTTTTTCTGTAGGTGTTTCCCCAAACTTGGTTAAGGACTGAGGTTGGTCTTGGTGACAGTGGCAGTAAATTTGGCTTTGCAGAGGCCAGAGGTGTTCAGTAAAGGGGTTACTGACAAGTTACTGGGGATGATGGGAGAATTGGAGCCACTCTATAAGGTTTAGGGTGCATTCCAGCCCATGACAGTGTAAGCTAGGAAGAGGAGTTATACATCAAAAACCCCGGCTGCAGCATGGTTCAAAAGGGGATGTTTGGGAACCTCAGGCAGGTGGCTACCTAGGTCAACTACACATGAGGACTGAACACGGACTGATCTCACATGATGCTCCATGAGAAAGCATAGACCCCAGACCAATGACAGTGACTAGAACCCAATCTGTATCTATCTCTTGGAAGATTGTGGATGTAGGTTTTATTTGTAACCATGATAAGCACCTTTGAAAACACCCTCTGCTTCCTTTCCAACGTCTCAGACTCAAGGCTGCTGTAGAAGCTTTGACACCTCCCAGAATGCTTTTCGCACATAACACTTGACATAGGCCACCTTCCATCCCCGAGTCTACACTTTCGGTTCCTGGTTTGGTTTTGCTTTTTTTTTCCCCCTCCTGTTTCTTTATATTTAATGTATCATTACCTATTACAAGAAGTTTAGAAACTAGTGGTTGGGGCAGGAGCCAGAGTTTCAATCACTCCCCTGATGAGATGTCTATAGCAAACACTGACATTCACAAGGAGCTCACAAGTGCCATTTATTCTTTCCAGTATTTTTATATTAATTGTGCCAGAACACTTGTGGTTTATCTTACATATTGCAATTTTACCATACAAATAAGGTAGTTTATGAGGTTGAGTGGCTTGCCTAAGGTTGCATGGCTGGTGAAGGGCAAAACTTGGTCTCCTAAACCGCAGTGTCTTTCCACAGCCTGTGCCCTTAGCATCTCCCCACGGCCGAGTGACAGGAAGACCAGAGTAATCGCTGAAATACTAATGTCTAAATAGAAGGAATGAAACTTTATTGCATCCCTATTTTTTGGCTAAATGAACCACTTGTGGACACAGATCTGTATTATCATACTGATTACCAAAGGATAGATACTGGTCTACAAATTAGTACTAGAATGCTCCAACTATAAGTGCTTGTGATTTGCCAGGGGGAGGGGTGACTTTAAGGTCTTTTCATTTGAAAAATAGTTTCTGTTCTCTGCCTAGAAGAGGGCAGAAAATTCCATAGCTTGGGATTAAAATTTTGAGCAAGGTACCTCTGAGTTCACTCATTGTCCATCTCTGTCTTATTTGTAAAGTAGGAGGAAGGATGCAGGAAAGAGATTAGGAGCATATCAGATCATGAGGGTTGAGTGGTCCAGACTGAGGATGTACTGAACTCCACACACCGATACCGTCTCCACTACCCAATGAGCCTCCTTAAAATTGGTCTTAGCACTGTATCCCTCCCCTCCTTTTTAAAACAAAGTCCCCTTTGCTATAAACATTTCCTTTCTCACTTTGTATAAAGAATAGAATTAAAATATCTAGTGTGAATTCTAGTTGGTCTTAGTAATGAAAACCCAGAGTCAGATATTGGGTAAATGCTGAAAGACCAGAGAAGTAATGGAGCCAGCCACTAGAGAGAATTTTCACTTCTTCCAAATCCTCAGACTGAAGGGGGCAAGATCCTGTCTCTATGAACCCTCAGACTGAATCCTGAGCTCCTGTCTCCTCCTGCCTTACATTCCTTTCTCCACCCAGTCATATCTCTTCCCTTCCTGTCTCTACCTCCCACGTACTGGGATTAAAGGTGTGAGCCACCACCACCTGGCTCTGTTTCTCTTTGAGACTGGATCAATCTAGTGTAGCCCAGGGTGGCCTTGAACTCACCTGCCTCTGCTTCCCACCCCTGCCTCTGCTTCCCACCCCTGCCTCTGCTTCCCACGTACTGAGATTAAAGGATGTGTCCCACCACTGCCTGGCCTCTGTAGCTAACTAGCTCCACACTTTGATCTTCAGGCAAGCTTTATTTGTTAGACCACAAACAAAATATCAGCACAGAAATGCTCCGTCTCCAGGGAGATTCTCCATGACTCTTGGGTAGGCTTTAGTGCCACATTTTCCACTGCTCTCTCAGCAGATACTTTCAATCTGGTCATTTTCAGTATCCAGATGCTATGTTAAGTTACAATTTTACTAGTGAGACTTCTGTCAACTGCCTTGGCTGTTTATTGTTTCTTTTCTCTCTATTGAAATTAGAGTCTGAGTGTTTGTATGAAAGACATGGGAACAGAGAATGGAGAGGCTGAGAGTAGGCCTCAGACCTTATGTTGGAAGCTTTGGTTTTCTTGGTTTGAACACCAGAAATTATAAAAGGATCACGTCAAGCCACCTGATTAATGTTATAGAAGTAGTTTGTGGGATTATTTTAAGAGATCATATCCTAACATATTAATAGGCAGGATAAATCATGCATGTGTTGTACACACAATTCATTTTTTCACATAGAAGAGACACCATTGTAATCAATATTACAGGCAATTGCTTTGGTAACATGAGTGTAATTTGATTTGACAATGTGCAATGTGCACCATATTTGTCCACAGGCCAATAGAGGCCATCTACTCAATCCCATCATAAGACATTCATAAACCCTGTTATCAGAAAAGGGTTCCTGGGAACCATTAACCTAAACCATGGCGGTTCTTATACTCCCAGCAAAGTGGGGGAGAAATGGGATAGTGCTCAGAAAAATGAAGGTGCTACCTCTGTAAAAAAAAAAANAAAGATCAGGATGCTTCTCCCACTAGCTGAGAGTCTCTGTAGGGAAGCTTGCCTGAACATCCTTGCTCTCTTGGCGCTGTAGAGGGATGCCGCTGGGTTCATCGTGAGCGTTCAAGTCCCTGTGTCAGCACACTCAGAAGAACTTACCATGTCTGCCGATGACCTATTGGAACTTCAGAGTGGAGTAGCTCTAGGTGCTCGTGTGAACTGAGACGGAATTAGATGTTTTCCAGAGGAGACACTGTAGGTCTGGGCCCTGTGTAAAGGAGCCAGTAGCTGCAGGGATAGCCCCGTGAAACATCTGCTTCGAAACAAACCAAAGGATTGACCCAAGGGCCAGCAGACAAGTGATGATGTTGGGATTTCACCCTCTTCCCCTCTGGCAGCGAAGGCTCAGTTTCCCTTTAGAAAATCCTAACCACATCCACTCCTATCTATTCCCACGATCTTAGCTGGGTTCTGAAATGGTGACAGGAGCTACTGCGTAGGTGAATGCCTTCAGATGAGATGCTGGAACTAGTTGGAAGGTCATTTGGTGCTGCTCCTTTCATGTTCGGTCTAAGAGGGGGGAGCCTGCTTGAGAATAAACCAGCATGGGGAACAGTCAGCCCACAAACAGAGAAAGAACCCAATACCATTGTACAGTTGATCTGCATGCGCATGCTTTTAATTCTGGGGGTTGCAGGAATCAATCAAGTCTCTTCGCTGCATACCGTTTGACTCAGAGCTCTGTTACTGGCACCAGGGAAATTCATTAATCCAGGGCTGCCCTTCAGCCTCCAGTGAACATTTCCATTCTCTCTGTATTGCCTCTTTCTACATTCCAGCTCCAAGAAGACTTTGCCATGTCCTTACTGCAGGAGTGTCCCTCCACCGTGCCCTTAGGCACCTTGCCAGAGGGACTAAAAAGACAGTCTTTCTCTCTCTCTCTCTTCTTTCTTTCTTCCTTTCCTCCTTTCCTCCTTTCTTTTCTTTCTTTCTTTCTTTCTTTCTTTCTTTCTTTCTTTCTTTC
>LOJH01025851.1:7278-18599 GCA_001685095.1 Ellobius talpinus
TTCTCCTGCTTCAGTCTCTGGAGTACTGAGGTTTCAGGTTAGTTCATCATGACTGGTTTTGTGAATAGTTTAAACATATGTGTATAAGTCATTAATCTTGACAAAAGCTCAATGTATTCAATATAGATTTTTCTGAATGTGGATGTTACTTGGCAGGCAAAATAAGACACAGGAAATATTTCACCACTAATTCATACAGACCCACAGGAAGATTCTAATTCTACCATTTTAGTGAGTCATTTTAATTGCTTTACAGATGTTTTCTTACCAATATTAACATTATTTCCATGGCATTTACCAAGAAACAAATTAAGCATATGTTTAAAGGGTAAAGAGAAGCTAAGTGGCTGATTTGTGGAACTAGAAATAGAAGCTGACTGTCTACCATTGGCTCTGTGTGTGGAATTGCATCTGGCACACTGTCTGTGATATTTAAGAGCCCAGAAAGTTGATGAATTTGTCTACCAGCAAAACAATGAGCTCAAAGTAGAAAAGAAACTTAAGATGGTATTTTCAAAGCAGTCAGTTTTTCTCTTAACTTACAGAAAAGATTTCCCACTATGCTTTGAATAGTCACTGTACAACTTTAGATTTCCTTCAGATACCTTCCCATGATTCAGACTAATGTAATGAAAAATATATGTCATAATGTTATACCATCAAATCCAGTAAGCCAGTATCAATTGCAGAATCTTCTATGTACCCTGAAGAGTTAGAGCAGCCATACTGCTAGTAAAATAATTCTTCAGCTACTGGGTAGATAGAGATAGACTGTTTTTTCTACCTTCTGTCTTCTTTGTTTAGTTCACATAGATTTTTAGATTCCATGTTTGCTGAAATTTCTTTCTACCCTCTTTGTCCTTTCTTCGTTTCCATCCTTCTTGTGCTTGACTTAGGCTGAGCCACCAGAGTTTCTAGAACACCAGAATGCAGTGTGTATAAACAGAACCATCTAAAATGAATACATGGTTATGTTTTAACAACAGAGGGGATAGTGTTGTCTTTAACAGTTCCATAACAATGTGAGCATAGCAAGCCCGGGCTGGAAAACATCCAGGATGAGATGTAGAAGTGCTACATCTGCAATCCTTCTCTTTAATTTATATTGTTTACTTTTTGAATTACAATATGATTATATAGTTTCCCTCTTTCCTTTTCTCAATCGAACTCAAAAAAAGAATTAAAAGCAACTAAGGAATTCTGAGAGAAGGAGAAATAGTCTCCCCCTGGGAAGAGCACACCAATTGGTTATTCAGTACCAAATGGTCAACCCTGAAATATATATAGAAGTAATACACAGATTGAACAGGTTATAATGTTGTATTTAGGAATATACAAGGAGCAATTAATGAAGCCCTCTTATCTGTGCGCAAGCTATTAACGAACAGGGAAGAGCAGAGAAGGTGACACAGGAGACTTAATGTATTCTGGGGATTCACGCTTTCTGAATTATGAGCTAGGAAAGGAGGCATGAAGACTAGTCTGACTCTGACATTAATTCTAAAATCACACTGTAGGCCTGTAGGGAGAAAGCAAAGCTGGAAGGAACAAAGGTTAGTGAGGGCAAAGTAGAACCCCCAGAAAAAACACGAGACCGATAAACACAAACTGGAAAGGATGTGGGCAGAGCAAGTCACCAAGCTTTTTTTGAGCACTTCTAACTTTAATGTGATTATTCCTTTAAGGAGAATGGTACTAACTGCCATGGAACTCAGCTCAGAGCTGATGGAAGAGGAAACACAGGGGCTACAGATCTGGCTGTGACTAACACTGAAAACGTAAGTGCAGATGGGTACTGTGCCTTGTGTTGTAGAAGCGTGGGCACCATACCCTGGTTTTCAGTTTCCTGAAGACTTGCTCATGCCTTCCACCTCCCTTTCATAAACATGCTATGTTTTGGACATCCTGTCCGTATCCAGGACACAGCCACCTGTGAATCCAGCTGCCCTCTGCATTTCCATGCAGTCAGTTGCTGGAGCACCATGCTTCTGTGGGCAAGGCATGCTTCCTCACAGATCTGTGGTCTTGCACAGTCATGAAAAGACAGCCATTTAAAGCCATGTTTCCACACTGTAAAATTATAAGGAGAAAGTTCAAGATAATGCATTGAATATTTTTTTAAAATGCCATTTTGTTTGCTCTTTGTATCTAAGTGAACCACTCATATGGTGGTTCCTTAAGCAGCATCATTTTCACACTGTGTAACACAAGCAAATGTATACACACACACAAAGAGAGAGAAAACCATATATACAGACTCATTCCCCCTCAAACAACCCCACATACATCACAAGCATATCTACACAAACCTACACATGCCACACATATATTAACAGACCAATATATACAAAGCATATAAGTACCATATACATATATACTCACATATATAGATCAAACACACACATAGCATACAAACACACACACATATATAACCCCCCCACACATATATACACTATACATACATCACACACATCCCACAAGTATACATGCACCACAAACATACACACACACTAAACCACTCCCATACATACATATATAACACACACATATCTACACATATACTATATATATAAAACACACACGCATACACACAAATATGAGCATTCACCTATCAAAAATATAGTTCCTTTTTATACTAGGAAAAGTGTATTAATTTAAAATGTATTTTTAATTATAATTAAAATGGCCTCATTCTCCAAAAATACTTCTGAATTCAGGCATGAAGACCCAAGCCTTGTAATCTTATCAATAAGGAAGCTGGGGCAGGAGGCTTTGATTTGCAGAGCAACTTGTGATGCATAGTGAGACCATGTCTCAAACAACAAGAAACAAACTAAAAACTCAATGCTAACTCTGTAGGTGCCTCTCTGGCCCTGTCCATTTTCTCCCACCTCACGTCACAAACTGCATCACATTTCTCTCACATTCCGAAGAACTCACCAGCTAAGGAAAGACATGACTTCTCCCTGCAGCTGATGTTCTTGGAATTGCTGGTGGCAAGGCTTAGGTGAGGTGTTCAGAAGAGAGAACAGATGAAATGCTAACACATCTGGCAGTTCCAGATAGAAATTAGCTTAGTGGCCGTTTCTGACACCCCATTAAACACTAGTTCATTCGCTAGTGAAGGTTCTACAAGGCTTAACAGCCATTTCTCAAGCGACATTTGAAGCTGAGGATAAAATAAAACTGCCCGAGATAGAACACATTCATTTCTGCTTGTTCACTTAGCTGTTTCTTGGAGTATGATTTTCATATTGGAAACGTTATTTGAAACCGGTTGAAAATCAGACACCCGATATGTGAGAGACTAATAGGTCTCCCATCCAAACAGGCCCGTCTGTGAAAAGCCTGCCCTACAGCCTCGTTCAGCTCTGAAGATGTGCTCTGGCTGCAATGCCTTTGAGATTTCTATTTTCTCTATCATAGGAATCTGGCTTGGCTATTTTTCTAGAGGGAATGTCATGACTGCAAACCAATTATTTTTTCTCTTATCTCAAATTAGGCCACAATACCTCTGAGTTGGTACACTATTTCTAAGAAATATTAAACAATAAAAGCATTTCTTAGGCAGGCAAGGTCACCTCTCCTAAGCTCTGGCCCAGTTTCTGTACACAATGGTCGATTGGCATATGTAGGAATTTAAGGACTCTCTTCTTCCTTTGCCTTTTTTTCAGGGGTTGGAAATTTCCACCCATATCTGGCTGTGTCCACTCACATCTTCAAATTTCTGTACATGCTTTGCAGAAACTGAGACTTTGCCTCATTTAATGATGCTGTAAAATTTCACTGGATGAAATATTCACATCAGAAAGAAAGTTTATGGATCAGAGTTCTAGCATGTCAGAGTTTCAAGAGCCTGTTGGTAGAACATAGTATCTGTCCAGATTTTCCGTGCTGTAAAATCCCCTTGTGGAAATAAGGAAGAAGGAAAGGAGGAAAGAGAGAAAGAAAGAAGGACGGGAGGGAGGGAGGGACAAAAGAAACAGTAGAGTACGAAAGATGTTGCAGCTTCAATTCTTTCCTAACTGCCAAGCAATGTTCATGAAGCCGAGCATCAGCACATGGACTCTACTCTCAGGCCCTCAGGTCCCTAGACTGCTCTTCCAGGGAACAATTCTCCAACATCTGTACTTAGGGAGACACATAAAACCATGAAAAGGATAAACGTTATATCCTTATATAAACGTCATGGGAAGTTTCTTTTCTGGTCCTGCAATTTTTGTGTTCTACAGACTGTCCATGCCTGTGCAGACATCCTTCCTTCCCTTAGACATAGAAGACACACATATATACAAAGAGAGAGAGAGAGAGACACAGAGAGACAGAGACACAGAGAGTCAGCAAGAGATTTTCATATGTTTTATTCTATGTGTGACATTTTCCACTGAGGTCTTAACTTGGCCTATTTGTTTTTTTTTTAATTTTCAGCACCATTTCAATTTGAGTTTTGTTAGTAATTCTCTTTGCTGTATTCTATTTTTTCCACCTTAGATTAAATTCCTCACGTCATTCAGCTTTTGGCTTTTGTTCTCTTGAACCATGCCCATATACTCTTTGAGTTGTTTGCACTGTTATGTTGTCTGCATGAACAAACACCGTCCAAGGGTTAGCATGCCTCTTGCTGATCTTCTCCTCTGTTGCCTTCAGGTGTGGCTGTCTCCTTCTCACTGTTCTACCGGTGGCAGCTCAGGCAGAAGGGTTTGTGAAGGTGAGGTCAGGAGGCCTACGGCGCAGGAGGTGCAGGGCCTACCAGGTAGCACTGGAAATAGAGATTCCATAGTATTGGGTGGTTTATATGGTGGGGAAGAATGGGCCTAATCTGAAGTGCACATTTGGAAGATCCCAGAGGAGCTAGGCAGCAGGACAACACATCTCAAGGGGAGAGAGAATTGAAGGGTGGATAACAGCAAGGAGAAAGTCAGTGTGAGGCAGGGGGATTGAAAAGCAGAAGGGATTCTCCATGTTCGCACAGTTCTGGGAATTTCAACAGTTTCCCCAAGGGCTGATTACAAGGGAGTTCTATCTAACATCTGGAGATTGGAGATATATGTGTAAGTAACTATATACATGTAATATATGTGCAGGCACACACACATATTTCAAAAATGCTGCATAAATAAGCAATAAAGACAAAACCCTGGACTTTGCCAAGTGCGCACTTCTAGGGTTAGCAACATGGGGTGCAAGAAGCCTTGCTCTGCATCAGAGTGTTCACTGTCTCTATTTCAGAGAAAGGGTCTCTCAATGACTATGAACTTGGTTTGGTGGCTTGAGAGAGACAAAGACTCTGCTGTTGGATAAACCTATCAGGGATTCTCATTCATCACTGCCGGACAATATATTCCTTTTGATTTTGAAATGCAAACACCAGCACTTTACCTTTGAGAGACAGAGTCAATGGAAGTTTACAAAAGATGGGACAAAATGATCCTTAAAGAAATTTAAGCAGGCTAAAAGCATTAAGTACACAGGCATGGGGCGCCCTGAAATTCACAGTCGCTGGCTTGAGTATAGAAAAGAAAGCCTCAAAGACTCTTTTGATAAAGCAAGAAATTTTACCACGTATTGTAAATATTTGTAGTAAGGAAATTGATAAGAATTCTAAAGTTATGAGCTAAATCAAGAGAAAAAATAAAATGAATATGGCAGATTTTATACCCATTTGGGGAACATGATGTTAAAAATTACTTTATGTTATTGGACAAAGAAAGTTGTGCATCTATTCTCATGGAGTCCATGCTGTGCTATACTGTTCCATGAGACAGTGAGCTACATATAATTCCCCCATGGCATGAGGAAAGACGTGGGTGTTCTTCATGCACAAAGTGCCCTTTCTATAAAATAGCTCATTCGAGATGGTTAATATCACTTTCAGATGATTAATAAAGCATGATGTAATAAGAGGTCTTTTAAGATAGAAATAGGGAAGCAAGAGTGGAAATGGAAATGTTTATTTTCTTTGCCAGTGTCTCTAGCATCTTTTACAGACACAAGCACATGCACACAAATGCACACATACACACACACAAAAGAGAAAGAGGGAAATTTTAGGAGCATTTTGTTGCTCAGAGGCTAAGGACTGGTAAGAAAAAGAAACTTTCTCTGTCCAGTGTGTTCTCTGAGGTTGAGATAAATCTACAATTATTTTTACTAACAAACCAAATTATGAACAAACTATATATTCTGACTGAGGGAGGGAGAGGAAATGAAAGTGAGGCAACAGAGAGAGTATTTCAGGGTCTTGTTGAGTTGAAAAATGGAGACATTTGCAAAGCAGGTTAGGATGACAGCTCAGAACACGCTCCTGACTGTGCGTCACTGACCTGTGATAACAGAGCTCAGAACAACCTCCTGACTGTGTGTCACGGATCTGTGATGATGGAGCTCAGAACACCCTCCTGACTGTGTGTACTGATCTGTGATGATGGACCTCAGAACAACCTCCTGACTGTGTGTCACTGATCGTGATGATGGAGCTCAGAACACCCTCCTGACTGTGTGTACTGATCTGTGATGATGGACCTCAGAACAACCTCCTGACTGTGTGTCACTGATCGTGATGATGGAGCTCAGAACACCCTCCTGACTGTGTGTACTGATCTGTGATGATGGACCTCAGAACACCCTCTTGACTGTGTGTCACTGACCTGTGATAACAGAGCTCAGAACAACCTCCTGACTGTGTGTCACACTTATCTGTGATAACAGAGCTCAGAACAACCTCCTGACTGTGTGTCACTGACCTGTGATAACAGAGCTCAGAACAACCTCCTGACTGTGTGTGCTGATCTGTGATGATGGAGCTCAGAACAACCTCCTGACTGTGTGTCACTGATCTGTGATGACCGAGCTCAGAACAACCTCCTGACTGTGTGTCACTCTTATCTGTGATAACTGAGCTCAGAACAACCTCCTGACTGTGTGTCACTGATCTGTGATAACTGAGCTCAGAGGGACCACATTGATTTTGTGTCACTCTTGTCTGTGGACTATGTTTCTGGACTCTGAATAACAAGGAGAAAGAAAGTTGAATGCAAGCATTGATGACTTGGATATTCTAATCACAAATCATGAGCAAATACACTGTTCAGCATTTTTTTAATGTGTATGTGTGTGTGTGGTCAAGGAATAAAGTATGTGAACCCTCTTACATACTATTCTGCTATTATGTTAGTTTACTGGCTTTATGAGTTTTTTCCCCACACTAGACAAAGATTTCAGAGAGGGCTTGGGGAATCCTTTCATATTATTTCCTCCCTATATAGGTTTGAGCTCAAGACTCTGGAAAACTGTGATAAATATATGTGTATTGTACCAAAATCTTTAAGTTTATCCTGAAGAAATTGAATGCTTGCTAGTATTTCTGCTCAGTCTCATAATTAATAACAGTACACAGAATTGGCCATTGCTTTGTGGCTCTTTGTTCTATACTGAAGAAAGTTTCTCCTGAGGAGAAAGCTCAGGAGACTTAGGAGTTTGTAAAACTCACAAGCCAAAGAAAGTGCCATACCATGGTCTTGTGAGCAGCATACAGGGAGTAAGCAATTCCTGAAGAATAGGAAAATTCAGTGGGTAATGACTCACAACAGCCAGTGTTGGTGAGGAATCACTGGCTGTTGTGAGTCATTACCCATACTGGGTTGGGCTTTTTGAATCTGCCCGAGCTACAAATTCTCCTATGAATAAATTCTGCCCTTTGGTCATGGAAGCAGCCTAGATACAACCACTGAATCCCCAAGCTGGATTTAAACAAAATTATTTCTTTTCCCTGCCCTTGTCCTGTCTTACTGGAGTGAATTGGAATAGACTCCCCAGGAAACATGATGTTCCAGCACCATAGAGCACACTTAAATTATTTGCACCAACAACAGCCTGATTATTATGTCAATCCTATCCCTCCCAATTGATTTTCCTGCTGCTACTTAAGAGATAAACAAATTGGTGGCTAAGTCAGTGTCTACTGTTGTGAAGAGACACCAAATCTGTGGCAACTCTTTTAAAGGAAAGTATGTAATTGGAATTTGATTACAGTTTCAGAGGATTAGTCCATTGTCATCATGGTGGAGAACATGGTGGTCTGAAGGCAGGCATGGTGCTGGAGAAGTAACTGAGAGTTCTACATCCAGAATGAAAAGCACCAGAAAGAGACAGAGTGCGACACTGGGGCTAACTCTGGCTTCTGAAATCCCAAAGCCCATCCTCAGTGACACATTTCCTCTATGAGTCCATGGAGGGCATTCTTATTCAAACCACCACATTCTACTCATTGGACCCCACAGGCTTATAGCCATGTCTTAATGCAAAAACATACTCAGTACAACTTCAAGTCTCCATAGTCTGCTATAGTCTCAACACTGCTTAAAAGTCCAGTTTGTCCTGACAGCATTGGGAGCTGCATTTGTCACACAGAATACCCTTTTGTCCAATAAGCTTTACTTGTAATTGTTCATTGCATTGCAATGAGTCATTAGTCTGGTTCAAGGCCTCTGGCTTCTGGTACCCTATCATCACTGGATCCTCAATGAAACTCCTTTCAAATATCCTGTGGCCACTGCAAGTCATGGAGATCCAGAGTCATCAAGATCTTGAGGTTGTCATTCCACAGGACCAGTCCCTTCATGAGCTACAGCAGGTCCTAGAAGGGATAGATGTTAGTGTGTACCAACCCCAGGCCTGGCTGTGGGTATGGATGTTAGTTAAGCTGGTCAGTCCAGGCCAATGGGGCAGCCCTTTTCAGGCAAGGGGTGGAGCTCCTCTTTGTCCATGCCATTAGGGTTAATTCTCCCTCACCCAGAGCCAGTACAAATGAAGAGTTGTTGGAGAGGCAGGAAAGATGGAAAAGCAAAGAGGTTCTTAATTTTTTTGTTTTGTTTCTTTTTAATTTCTTTTTCTCTTTGTTTTCTTATTTTGTTTTAATTTTTCAAAATTTTCTTTTGGGTGAATGCTGCAGGGGTGAAAGGATATGGAGGGACTGGGAGGTGAGCAGAATTGGGGTGAATGATGTAAAATTCTCAAAGATTCAATTAAGAAATTATGTTAAGGAATGAAACAAAACAAAAACAACAAATGAACAAACAAAACTGAAAGTTCAAGTCTCTTCTGAGATTTAAGACAATCTTAATTGTAACCCCTTGTAAAATCAAAATAAAAATTCAGATTACATACTTCCAACATACAATGATGCAGAAAGTGAATTACCACTCTAAAAGGGAGGAAAGAGAGTTTAGCAATGAAATACTGGCCCAAAACAAGACTGAAAATCAGCTGGCCAAACTCCAAACTCTGCATCTCTATATCTGATGGCAAAATGCTTTTCAGATAGCCAACTCCTTCCAGCTCTGTTGACTACAGTACAACACATTTCTTTTTCTTGGGCTGGTTCCACTCCCTGTTAGGAGCTTTCCTTGGCAGGTCTCGAAAGGCTTGGGCATCTCCAACATCTTGGAGTTTCCAACAAAATCCAGGCTTCCCTTTCATAGCTTCACACAACGGCCTCTCTGAGCCCCTATCTATGGTCATCACCGACACATAACCTGGCCTCAGGAGCTTTCTTTAGTTTTTATATCCACAGTCTTGTATCATTGACTCTAAAGCCAGAACCATGAAGCCGAAAATATTAGTTTCTTCTGCTTGCTGGGGCTGGAACATGACCCCCTAGTTCAAATACATTTTCTCCAGCTTTCTGTTTTCTATGGTTTCCTCCACTGCATATGTCTTTCTTTAATCCCTTTTCACTTTTCCTTAATTCCTTTTCACAAGTTGGAAGTTTAACTGAGTGGAGTCTTGCCCTGAAGTTACCACTCCTTTTATTCTATTTGGCATCAGGCTTTTCTTTAAACTTTTTTATCTTCTTGAGCACTGGGCTTAGTTTATTACATTTCCTTATGCTCCCTATCTTCTCCAAGTGCACATTTTGCATTTTTTATTTGCTCAGCTTGCTCCTTTTCATTCTAGATATGTGTAAGAGTGACCACTAATAATGGTATCACATAGTCAATACCAGGCTGTATTGAAATCTCTGACAAAGCTATTAATCCAAAACTCTTCAATTCAGCCTCAGACAGATTTTTAGGACCAAAAGAGAAAGCCAACATTTCACAAGGATGCTCTCTAGGCCACTTACTAGTATTGTCCTCTGTAACATCTTGAGTTGGGCCATCATTATCTACATTGCTCCCAGCATTACTGTCTTCCATGCTCCCACTAATATGGCTCATTAAGCCCCCTCCAAAAAAATTCAACTGCTTTCTTAGTCCAGAATCCCAAAGTCCACATTCTGCAAAAGGAAGCATGATCAGGCTGTTACATGAATACCCAGCTTTCTAGTACCAACTGGCGTTTCAAAAGCCCCAACCAGGCTCAGTGCTTAGCTCTTTCTTTCTGTAGCCTCTGGATCTGAGTATAACTCCCAGCTACTTCTCCAGCACCATATCTGCCTTCAGTTTTCCATGCTTCCTGCCAAGGTGATAATGGAATAAACCTCTGCAACTATAAACAATCCCCAAATAAATGCTCTCTCTCTCTCTCTCTCTCTCTCTCTCTCTCTCTTTAAATAAGAGTTGCTTTGGTCATGGTGTCTTTTTACAGCAATGCAATAGCAACCTAGACAATAGGGTAACAATAGAAATGCATTCCGTGGTCCTAGAAAAAAACAAGACAAAATTTAGAAATCATTTGGGCAAAATCATAGAGTTTAAGATCCCTCCAGAGATCCCAGAATGAATCTGTCCCTTGCCTCTTCCAAGGGGTGAATTTCCTCCAGAGCTTCCCAAGGTAGACTTGCCCCTTGCCTTTTTATGCTGTTGGCAGTCCTTGGCTCTAGCTGAAGTTTTTCTGTCTTCCAATCTCCCAGTCTCTCTTTTCTTTTTTCATTTTCATATTTCCTCTACCCTGTGCATGAGTCAGATCTCTCCCTCTCTGTCTCTGTCTCTGTCTCTCTCTCTCTCCCCTTCTCTCTCCTCTCTCACTCTCTCTTCTCTCACTCTCTTTCTCCTCTCTTACACTCTCTCTTCTATCCTGCTCATTTTGTATGTGTGTATGTGCAGGGATGCTCACATGCCATGGGTCACTTGTGTAGGTCAGGAAACAACTCTTTAGAGGGGTTCTTCCATTTCAACATTGTGGGTCCACAGATAGAACTCAAATCATCAAGCATGAAGGTCCTTTTATCTACAGTTATCTTACAGACCTTCTGCTTCTTTATCATAAAGACATTTGTGAGTGATTTCAGTCACTCTCAGTGTCATCCAGGATAATCTCACTACCTTAAATGGGAGCTCACCAAAGCCAGCTGGACTCGGACTGATGGTGTATGTGATTAA
>LOJH01025852.1:4430-17878 GCA_001685095.1 Ellobius talpinus
AACATGCATGTAAAGAAGAAAAAGAATGAAATCTGAAATATCATAAGCACCTTACTTATATGAGATGTATGTGCTATTATTGCATAATGATTACCCAATTTGTATGAATTTATAATTATATGTTCCTAAATGCATATACATGCATATATAAGAATATACAAATATATAAAATGTGCAGTGATAAATCTATGTCTACACACTGGAATACAATACATTAAATATTATTTCTCAACATGAGTACATATAGTGGATAAAAAATATTTTAATGTCATTTTTACTTTGACAGTTTTAGAATTTCATATTCTTTGATGGATAGGTCATCTTCCTGGAAATTTATATAACTGACCGAGCATAAAAATATTCAATAGTATAGCAAATGTTGGGTGTAAAATCCAGGATCCCTCCACAATAATACCTACAATTACTTCTATAAGATTTCTATAAAATCTCTGCAGGCTTTACTTTGATTCGTTTTTTTAGCTCAAGAACCCTCAAACCTAAATTTTGTTTTTTTTTACTTTGATTCTGCAACTAATATTCTGTCTGTGAAAAAAGTCTTCATTCATAGGAAAGCATAAGAGGTTAATATTGCAAGGTAGACAAAATAGCATCTAAGAAAAGTGGCATGCAACCTATGTCTTCCAGTCTCCTTTGACCTTCACCCCAATAAACTCTCATTTCCTAAAATAATATTGTAGTAATTCTTTGAAAATTTCATACAATGTTTTTATCATTTTCAGACTGCATCGGCTTCCAGATACACTGTCGTTACTTCATGTCCAATTCTCAATTTTCTTCTTCTTTTTTAAAAGTCACCAAGTGAATTTGTGTTGGATAGCTAATCTTGGGGGTGGAGCCTTCCCTGGATTGCGATACATTTACCCAGGGTCATATCATTGAAGAAAACTGACTCTCTCACAGAGACTACCAACTGTCAATAACTCCAATATGCCCACTTACCCAGCCCATGCTGGGAATTCATCTGACTTAATTTTGAACAAATCTTGTGGATGCTCTCACAGCTGAGATGCCTACAAAACTGAGACAACTGAGACAAGAAGAGGAACATGCCAAGAAATATGGGTCTTTTTTTGAGAATTTAGGGCAAGTAATATTGAGGAAACTGATTCATTTACATACAAGTTCTCAGACGTTTAGAACAGTTAATACGACAAGTCAGTGCTCTGAGCAAACTGAATTGCCTGCCTTCCCATTCGTAGTCAGGTCGTGGGAGTAAGCTAGGTACCTAAGAATCTGCAATTCACTTTCTCAGAACACCGGGGTTCCATCTAGCCTATTGCAGCAGCTATTTCCTAAATGGTACCCTAGGGATCAGAAAGAACTAGTGTAGTATAGTACCCCATGTGCTAGCTTATTCCCAGGAAGTCATTAGCACTGTGGAAGAAGTTGATTAGAGGCCATTTATCCCTCAGTGTACTAGACATGGCTGAACACATACTGTCACTTAAATGGCTCAAAATCCAAGTCAAATAAACACAGAGGAGAATTTGAAGTTAGAAGCCAGATGCCAGATAGGAAAGTATGGCTTAAAGATATTTTTTCAATAAGCCATGGTGTTCTATCCAAGTTATTAGGCATTCAATTGTCTGTAGTGTGGCGCTATGTATCCAAACTTTTCTTATGTTTAAGAAATGTATCCACAAGTTTAACCAGTGCCCATAATGAAATGCATAAGTGAGCAAAGTATATAGCAGTAATCCAAGTTCTTAAAGTTCATAAGTTCAGCAAAACTTAAAATACTCAGAAATAGCCACACACAGTGTAAGGCACGTCAAATGGATTTTATATAGCAGCGATGTTCCAGAACAGATAAGTAACATTTATGAAGTCATTTCTCCAGTTCTGCTTTCTTGTTTTCCATGTTTACATTTGCTATTTATGAAAACATAAATATGTGAAGTTAGATTGACAAAGTCTTTTGATTTGTCCAATTATTATGAATTTAAACATGCAGAAATCATTTTTTACCATACATGTAGCTCGTGAAAATGTCCTTGATTGTTTCAAAATTTCCATCCATGGCTTCACATTAAAGGCTCATAAAAACTAGTACGTTAATTTTTTAATGAGAAATTATTAAAACATTAGTTTTTAACAAGCCAGATGAATTAGCTAACATATTCTAATTAGCTGTGAGCTTGAAAATGATATTAAAATATGAGAGGGGAAAATGCTGTTCTTTGAACAGAAGTCATGAGTGGGTCCAGTAATTCCCGACAGAGCTTAATGGCAGCCTACTTAACTCAAAGATACAATGTTACTCTTCTGATCCCTCTTAAACAATGGTTCTCAAACTGGGGGTCACCACCTCAGTTGAGCATCACATAACAGATGTTTACAATATGACTAGTAATAATAGCAAAATTATAGTTATGCAATAGCAACATAATATTTTTTTTTGTTTGTGGGGAGATCAGCACAATATGAGGAACTGTATTAAAGGGTCACAGCATTAGGAAGGTGGAGAAGCACTGCTCTAAAACATTAACTCTGGAAAAGAATTTATGATAAACTACTTTGAGGAACAAAGCCAACAGGAAAGAAGTATGTCAAGGGCCCTGTGTCATTTTTCCTACTTATAACTCAGTAAAGGACAATGACAGTTTTAAATTTCAAGTAAGAAGTAAGGAATTTTGCTATAGGTTGGTGGGGAAAAGTCTTGGTTTCTTTCAACTTGTGATATGTCACTGCTTATGTATTTAAATATTGAAGTGATCTGTAAAATATAGACTTTGTAGTAAACTTTGTACATCTAAAATGAGGTAAATATAAGAGTAGAAAACACAAAATCAAATGAACAAGGATACACAGCTGAATCAATGAAATAATCACAAACAAAAACATAGTCGCCACAACTAATTAGTGTGTGTGTGTGTGTGTTTATGTGTGTGTTTCCTGATTTGAGTGTCATGATGAGTCCACAGGGAGATGGTCATAGCCTGTCTTTTGCTCTGGTATTTAGCAACAAATAAGTGACTTCTGCAGTATAATTGTCAAAAGGTCTGATGCCTGAAATTTAGAATGAGCTAAGAAGAGATTATAGAGCCTCAAATGTATATTTAGAGCTCACAAAAATTATAACTGCCATAATAAGATACATTTTCCTTCCCATTATTAACAAAAAACTACAGAACTTACTCTATCTGAGGAATATTCTAGGTTTTAGTATGCCAATGCAGAAGTTGGCTAAAAACCCCTAAGAAATTGATAATGTTGCCAAGTTCCAATCACATATATATTTAAAGACTCATTATAAGACAAGACAGAGGTGGCAGCAGATTTAAAGGTAGGAAATAGTTCTCCTACACAGATAGAAGGGAATCTGAGGATACGGAAGTAATACTGCTTAGCTTGGTGATTAGGGCATCTATGGGCTGTGGAGCCGAAGCAATCTATACTTAATCCCAATTCCTTCAATTGTGATGGTCTCTGATGCTGGCGGCAGTGACGACCATGATGATCATATGTCGTGATGAAATAAATTTCTCATGTGAATTCCACTCTCGGAGAATGGAAGCAGAAATCGGTAAAAGGGGAGAAATACTTACAAGATGTGTGCTAGAAGACACTTTCATTTTCAACGATTGTCCAGTTGTGTAGTAGTATTGTCCCCACCTCGAACAGAATAACTAGCTAGTTACAGGGAAACCTTGCACACTAGATGTAAATACAGACAGTAAGACTTGGCAGATCACAGCAGCATGGTCTATTGCTCAGAGGTAAGCAAGCAGGATAGGCATCAGCATAGAAAAGTCCTTTTGCCCACAAGTCTCACTTGGTGTCATGAGGAATCCTCAAAAAGGCTGTGACCAACACCTTACAGCACTGCCGAGCAAGGCCAGTCCCAGCGCCTATAATCCGCTATCCTCGGCAGCAACCACTGGCCGGTCTTCCTCTCCTGGGGAGCAAGCGTTTGCACTGCTGGCATGCTCTGATCACTTTGACCTAAGTAGTTATTTGCTTGACTAGCTCTTAAAACTGCCTCGTGTCTTGGGATGATAACTCTTGCCATCTGGCACATTCAAGTAGAAAGTTCATAGATAATTCAGAGCCTGTGACGGACAGATCGCCTTTCTCCACATCAGCATTAAAATGATGAGGGTCATTTTTTTTCGCAAGGAAAAATTTTGTACCCATAAAACAATATAAAACATAAGGCTTAATGCTCACTTAAATATTATGAGAGGAAAGAGAGAAAAATGAAATAATGAAAAAGAGGAAGCAAAAGAATGTGGCAGTAGATGGATACTAGAGGGTGAATAAAAGGGAAAAGGTGAGAGGTTAGGATTTAGGATAAGGTCATAATGTAACCAATCATTTGGAACCTGGATACAGTGGTGGGTTGTTCATATAAGCCCTGTGTTGGGCATGCATGTAGGATGCCTCACGCTCATTAGTTGCCAGTAACTTTTCTCTCATATTTGTGACAATCCAAGTTTTGTTCAGTCATTGTGAAACATTCCCAGGGGGCAATTAGATGAAAAGCAAAATAAAACAAACAAAACAGAAAAGTAGGAGGGACAAAATTAAAAAGAAAATAGGCCAAGAAGGTTTGACAACACAACTGCAAATTGCTCGCTTTCTGCCTGGCGCTGTGATGAATTGATTAAATGCATTATTTTACTTAATGTCTTTTTGAGAGATGTGCCATTACTATTATGTTTACTCTAAAAAAACTACTCATGTAATTTAAGTGATTTTCAAACGATGATGGGTTTCTCTGATGCAATTTGTTAACAGTTTAAAATCTGACTAGCAAGTAACAGTTTGGTCACTGCCGGTAGCAGAACAGGCCACCATGGATCTATCTACTATGTCAGAAGCTTGTCTTCTCTCTCTGCAAAGGAAGGCCTGAGTCACAAAACAGGAGGCAAGTATCTGTATTGCTCTCTCACAATTAGAAGAGATATTCAAAAATACATGTTTTTAAGTTTTTTAACTTTAAGAAATATTTCAAAACCATTTCCTCAGTTTTTTAAAGTACGTATTATTAAAGATAACACTCTTTTTTAATTTATTTATTTATTAAAAATTTCCACCTCCTCCCATCCTCCCATTTCCTTCCCACTCCCCCCTAAGAGAAGTCAGGGTGCCCTGCCCTGTGGGAAGTCCAAGCCTCCCCGCCCCCTCCGTCCAGGTCTAGGAAGGTGTGCATCCAAACAGACTAGGCTAGAAAAGTCAGTACATGCAGTAGAATCAAAATCCAGTGTCATTATCAGTGGCTTCTCAGTCAGGCCTCATTGTCAGCCACATTCAGAGGGTCCGGTTTGATTACATGCTAAAGGAATATTTCATTTGGAGCATAGGGCACTACTAGGCACTACCAGGCACTACTCGAACAGTGGTTCTCAACCTTCCTAATGCTATGGCCATTTGATATAGTTCATGTTGTGTGATCATCCTCAATCATAAAACTATTTTCATTGCTACTTCATAGTTTTAATTTCACTAGTGTTATGAATTGTAATGTAAACATCTGACATCCATGCTATCTGATGCGACCCCAGTGGAAGGGATATGCAATCCCCAAAGGGGTCTCAGGCCACATGTTGAGAACCTATGTATTAGAGGAATCACAACATAGTTACAACCAATCAAAAGGACCTTCATGAATCATTACTTCTGCAACAACTCTAAAAGGTGCATTGGTTCCAAAAAATATTTTAAAGTCTTATTAAATTTTCCCCAAACACATTTGCTAAAGTATCATAAGTGACCAGACTCTCCTCCAGTATGGTAACCCTGCACTAACCTTTCAGAAAAAAAAGATGCTCATTTGTAAGAATCACGCAGTGCACTCTGCATGAAGTTATTGCACATAGAGGCCTGCAGAATTGAACTTTGCTGTTCAATAATAAAACCACCCTTAATTTATTTTCAGATAGTATTGGCAGGGCTGATTTAAGTACCTGTTCTCTAAATAGCCAAACTGAGATTCAAGTATAATTATCTTAGAAAAGGTATAATTTAGGCTAATATGCAAGCACATTACCTATATATTAAAACAATCTGCAACACATAATATCAGGAAATTAATAGACTGAGATCAAAGATAGAGTTGTTCTTAACCATTATAGTAGCTTGTATTTCTCTACATGATTTATTTCATAAAAATCATACAGGAAAAAGCTATTGGACTAAATAATCAACATTAATTAAGGTAGAATTTTATATAATACTCTTTCATGCTCAAAATAAATTGAATGATCCAAATTTCATTTATTATGGGAAAAATACAATAGTTTTCACCTTCCACATATATTAGTCTAAAATTTTAGATATTGATTGGTCATTTTCTCACATATATTGTTGATTCTTTCAAAAATTTTATTAGGTAGCTTAAGAGGGGCAAGAGGCACATTAGCAATGCTTACATAGACAAGTTGTATGTTATTATGGTGATCTGAGGAAGATTCTGTGGAACATGAGAGGGAAAGTAGGTTTTTGTTCAGAGCAGCAGCATATTTGTTAAGCTCATTCCTGTGACTTGTGAAGACTTTAAGGGATGGAGCAAGAGGGTCAGTATGTTCGATTGTCTAACTTTGTGTGTCCTTTTGAACCCCTTTCCCAGAGAGTGCAAATGGTTTATACTGAATGAAAAAAATAACTTTTAGAAGCTTTTGACAAAGAGTATAAAATAAATGGGTTTAATTTAACAAGGATTAGTGATAAATGTGATAGGAATAAGCAAAAGTGAAGACAGAGGTCTAAGTGGTGAGCTGGGACAGCGATGCATTAACACAGGAGAGATGATGAGCTACAGCAGAGTGGAGGATATCATGTGGAGAAAGACTCAAGCTTTTTAAGAAATACTATGTTGGAACTAAGGTTGGAAGAAAAGAACATGAAGCTACAGTTCAACACCTAGCATGAAAACTGACTTACCTATGTGTATGGATTAAAAAAATCTCCTGAGAAGTTCTTGTGAGTATAATTTAGAGTACTTAGAACGGTAAATTCTAACAAATGTTCACTAAAAGTGTGTAATGTTGAAATTTGTGTAGGACACTGCAAAGAAGCTAAGATATTTAAATAGCTAAGCAACTAGGAAAAATGGATGAAGTGCATTATGTTTACCTCAGTAAGTTCTTCAAAACAAAGGAAATAGGCAATAAGATGAAGTAAAAAATCTACAGAATAGGAAAAATACCAGCACAGCTATACAACTGATATATTAGTACCAATAATAGAAAGAATAAAATAATAGTAAAATAAGTAAATAATAATAATAAAATAAGGCAATAAAAGCACCTTAACAACACAAAATCATCCGAATTCTCAGAACAAACAAAGCAAACAAATAGACTCTTTTTTCAAGAAGAACGAACTATGGAATGAATAAGGGATCAATATCAATAATAATGAGGGTTATGTAAATTAAGCTACAGTGTAGTTAGTTGTACTATTGAGAACCTGCAGTCCCAATTGCTTAGAGATAGAGACAGGAAACTCACTGAAATTATTACTTCAAGAATCTCAGCAATGTAGTGGCACTCTGTTTTATAATGCAAGAGAATAACACTAAACATAGAATTATCAGATGATTCAGCAATCCCAATTCTGCATATGCACCCTAAGGACTTTCTAGAAAACAAATGTCAAAGAGATAACTATAATTCTGTACTTATTGCTGTATCTAGTAGCCAAACTATGTAATTAATCCAAGTATCCATCAGTGAGAACAGTGTTTATAAGTCCTGATTTATAAATATGTTGTAATATTGTTTGTGAAAAAGTAGGCAATAATGTCACTTACACAACATCAATTAAAAAGTCAAGTAAAGAAAAAGAGGAATCACATGTTCCTACTTACCTGTGGACCTTGAAACTTGCAGAGGAGAAAGAAAAGGTATTTGGGTACAATGGAGAATTAGTAGTTTAAGATGACAAAATGGCAGGTAGGAAGAAGCTGGATTATTATTTACAAAGATATGTGTTAATAATTTGTCTTAATTATTCTTCAGTATACATATATCTGCCTTAACAACATTTGATGTGGGAAGTCCTTCTGTATATTTGTTGCTCTTAATACTTAATGAATAAAGAAGCTACTTTGTCCTGTGATAGTGCAGAGTAGAGAACTAAACTGAATGTTGGGAGAAAGAAGGCTCGGTCAATGAGAAGCCATGTAGCTGCCACAGGAGACAGACACCTCTGCCAGAGCCCTACGACACTTTGTCAGTGGCCGCAACCTTGTGGTGATGCACAGATAATTGGAGATTGGTTAGGTTAGGTTATAAGAGCTAGCTAAGAATACACTTAATCTATTGGCCAAACAGTATTGAAAATAATATAGTTTCTGTGTGATTATTTTGGGTCTAAGTGACTGGGAAAGAATGAACAACCTCCCACTACAAACATTTTGTTTCATGAGTAATAATGGAAGAACTAAGATGGAGATGGATACTTATTAATGAAATATCCCTTTTCTTTAGGTGATTAAATTGAGAGAAAAATGAAAATTTCACAGTTAACTGGGAAACAACGAATTGATGGGGATTACATGAAAGTCAATACTTGTTTTGTGAGGTGCTTACTATTATAAATTGATAAGGAAACAAATAAAAATCACTGTGATATTATCAATTTATACTCATTAGGATTGTTATTGTCAAAATGTATAAAGAAAAACAAATTCTGGGATACAAAGAGAGGGAACTCTGTAAGTTATGGAGAATGTAGGTTCAAATTAACACTAGGGAGAACATAATTCTTATCTTTAAAGACAAAAATTAGAATTGGCATATAATCCAGCATTGATTCATCTGGGCATAAATCAAAAAGGAAATGAAATCCTTGCCTCATAGAGGTATTTACATTCTCATGTTTATTGCAGTACTATTCACAATAGCCAATATATAGAAACAACCTAAGAATTCTATGGAGTAATGGGAAATTATGTTTATATACACAATACAAACTTTTTCCAGCCTAAAAAGGAATGAGATCTTGTCTCTAACCTCAACATGAATATGCCTGCAAGATACTATGCTCAGTTATACAGAAGATGAAAGACAGAAAAACATCATTGATCTCACATGTAGACACTAAGCAACACAGTCAAGTATATAGAGATGAGGAATAAAGCAGTGGGTAAGGGGGGGCTGGAGTTATGGAGAACAGGGAGAAACCTAGCTGAGAGGGAACAACATAGTAGATAATGCACAATTAATCTTTCAAGACATTTAATAAGTAATACAAAGTCTATGGGAAAGATATACATGGTATTTGGGATTTGACCTAAATGAATACATTTTAACTGTTGAATGAGAGTAAAATGATATGAAATAATAGATGTGTTGATTTACTTTACCATGGTAGACTTTTATTAGCCATGGCAGCTTAAAGTATGTCATTGTATATCATAAATGTATACAATATTATTTTTTAATATTTAAAGATATTATTTCAAGATTTATGTTTATGTGTTGAGACTTAGTAGATTAAAAGTATCAGATCCTGTAGCTTGTGTTGTGTTTTTGTGAGTAACCAGCCAACAAGGGTACTGGGAGACAAAATCTGTTAGGTCAGAAAGATTAAACATTTGATTACTGTCTGGCATCAGAGTGAGTTAAGAACAGTCTGGCCAGTTAGTGAGAACTGGTCTCAAAATAAAGACCACAGAAATCTCTGGGGATAGAGCTCAGGAAGGGAGTGCTTGGCAGGCAAATACTAGGTCCTAAGTTAATAATTTCCACACTTCAAAAACATGAATAATGAATTAAAAAGTTCAAAGAGTCATAAATATAAAACAAAAATTAAATATAGTTATTTTGTTTGATACTGTTTATTTTAAGTATGTTACATCAAATATTTTGTGATTCATTTTACAACATTGAGGAATTACTGCCACACATGTAAAATTTGAGTAAACAGTGCAAACTACACAGCAATTTCATCATTTCATCAACTGCTTAAATAAGTTTTTTATTTGCAGTATTATTTAAAAATATCCTTAATAAAGATGTTCTTGTCTTTAGTAAAATTAGAAAACAAACAGTAATAAATGATCAGAGTAGATACAAAAGATTAGCTTATACTCTTAGTCTGATTATGATTGTTTTCTTTTCCTTATTACATAGTGAATTATTATTTTTTACGTTTTCTATGCAATTGCAAATCATCTTTAAAAGATATCTAGTGCCCAAGACACACTGGACTACACCCAAAAACAGTTAGTACAGGATATTACTGATTATACAGCGATGATATTTCTTAGAATGGGCAAATTAACATTTGAATTTCACAGCATGAAAAATTGCTTTTGTTCTTTATGGAGTGCTTAGTGTCATTCTCCCTTTGTCAAAAAGCAATTTAAAGAACCCAAGGAGGCTTTTGTGCAGAAGTGTTTGCTCCTTTATTATTTTCTGCAAGCTTGGGATACAGATAAAGCTTTCTTTGCCCAAGACTGTGTGACTGTGACAAGAGCAGATGCAAAGCAAACAGAAAAGGCTAAATGCAGACGAAATGGCCAAAGTCCTGCTCTGGACAGCTAGCAGAAGTGTGATATCACCACAAGCTTAAAGTCTTATTTCTACTACTTCTCCTATAGGGGAGTATTTGATAGAGCTTCGGATTTCAGATCAACTCCTCATTTGTCTTCTTCACTCTTTAGAACTGGACAGGCACACAGTCTTTTTTTTTATGTCTTAAGCCCCGCTTAATGATTTTTCAATGGTTGAACAAGGGGAAGCTTTGCTTTAATTTGCTAAGGCATTTTTGTCTCTTACCATAACAAATAAAAACCTGGAAACAAATTAACTGGAACAAATCCACTCCAGTTGCTGTAGTTTCTGCTTAACTATGATGTAGTATTGGAAGCTCTACAGCGTGAGTGAAAACTTCAGGGGTACTAACACAGGTTTGAACGTACAGATCTTTTCCACCAATTGTTTCTCCCATCAAAATGTCTTTTATTTTTGTTTTCAGACACAGAATTAAGCTCTTAGATCACATTTGGTTTGGCAAATAATTGAACATAGACCTTTAAAATGATTTAATCTCGTTAACATATAGTGCAATATTCCTACATTTTAGTATAGAATTGATTAATTGAACATAAAAGTCATTTTTCTTTTGTTATCCTTAAATAATTGTAATTCTTGAAGGTTCATAAGGGCATTTAAATATTCAACATTATCTTTGGAGCTATCTATAGGAAGGTGCCATGAACTGTTTTCCTACTTTAAAGATTCAAATGCTTTTAATTTTATCAAGAGTGAGATCACAACAGCCAAAGATATAGAAAAATGTACTCTGAAGAACTTGACTGATGAAACTTATTTCTTCCTCTGGATTATAAGACATTGAAATTACTTGAAAAAAAGTTGATTTGATTCTCACAAAAGATGTAACCAACCCAATATTTTAAAACATGCATAAAAATCTTTAAAATAAATAAATGGATCTCCTGTTCAAAAGTTTTATGTAGTTTAATGATCAATTTTGTTTTATTTTAAGAAGAGTAAAAAAGTATTTAGACATTTTGGGTTGTTTTCCAACTAATCAATGATATTCCAAGATTTATAAGATAATTATAACATTTAATTAAAATCTTTGGTATAATGCAGATTAGTTTAGATCTCTTTAGTGACAAAAGACCTCAATATTTTTGACACAGGAGTTCCTTTGATAGTTATTGATAGAGTACAGATCAGTACATGTGAACATAAAAATGGGAGGAGAAACACGTGTGCTGGAATCATTGCCTTGGCATCTGTCAAATTCCTAGAGTTCACAATACTCTATAAAACCATTTAATATTCCTTTTCAATATTTTAAAACATAGTTTTGTTCTTTGGAGATTAAAGGGCAGTGCTCATTGCTTTTTAAATATTTATTTTTTGAAATGAATATGTAATCACATAATTCCTCATCTTTTTTCTTCCAATCTTTCTTATGTATCTCCCCATTCTCTCTCCCCCTCTTTCTTTTCCTTTCTCCCTTCCTTTCTTTTTTTCTCTCTTTCTTTCATTCTTTATTACTTTCCTTTCTTTATCTCTCATGGGTGTGATATTTCAACTGATATAAAAGGTGTATAAAAACCCACTTATGTCTCATTCCCAAGATTTTAAAATGGAGTTTCTGTGCTACTTTTCTTGAATACTAATATGGAATTCATACCAACATAGATCTAGGTTAACTTTACCAAATGGATATTGCAAAAATCAATATTATGCTAACTAATACTTTTGAATATGGCTTATTGTAATGTTATGTTCTCAGTTTCACTCAACTCTAAAATGCTTAGCTTTGACAAAGTGTAACATAGTACTTATCATTTCAAAATCTAGAGAAATAGCAAAGTGTCTGACTGGTGAAATTTGTGTGATTTTTCTTATTCAGAATAAACATCTGCCTTTAAGCTTTACATTGAGTGAGGGAAAACTCCTAATACCTAGTCTGTCAGGATGTCATAACTTTTACAAGGACAAAAATTACTTAAGAGAAAATTAAATTTTGTCATTAATGCTTGAAAACTAAATTAGTGATTCAATTTTAATTTGACTTTTAGTAGGGAATAACAGTGATTGTTTCTGGTGGCATTTTAACTATAGACTTCTTATTTATTTAGTTCCCACGATTTCTGTTTCCATTTTCACTTTGGATTCCAGTGGTTGCTCTGAGATACTTTCAAATCCGCGCTTAAGTCCTGTTTTTTCTTACATTGTCATATCCTACCTACCTGAGCTGTGGGATCTGTTCATTGTAATTACAGTGGGAAAAAATCAAATCCCAAGTTTCTAAACAAATGGACTTTAATTTTTTTAACTATACACTTGGAGCAAAAGGAACCCAAAAGCCTCAATAAACCTCTATGTACTGCAGACTTTCCAGCGGATATGCTCAACTTACTAGGTAAGAAGTGTCACAGAAGGAACTTTTAGGGCAAATATTTACTAACAATGTTTTTGATGAACTCAGGAAGTATGTACTCAGGCTTTACTTGTTTTTCCATATAAATCAACATTTATATGTTCTTTTTCAAAATTTTACTCTGAGTCACCTATGATGTGTCCACTTTATCTTCTATATAAGTCTACTTTGTAGTGTCTACTTGAAGCTTCTTTACACGGTTGAGAGCTCATTTTGCTGCTGTGTAAAATCTCCTGCCCTCATTCATTCCTCTTCTTATGCTATTAGTGTAAACTTGTTTGATCAATGTTGATGTACTCCCCAGGTAATGAAGATAATATTTAATATTTTAAATACTTACAGACATCATTTCAAGTCTTTTACATAAATTATTTCATCTGTGTGACATTTCTTTAATGAACATGGTAATTTTATTCCCATGTAATAGTAAAGAAAATCAGACAAAATAGAGTATTAGGAAACATGTTGTAAGTCCTCTGCGTATATGTTATGGTTGTTTAGTTTGGATTTGTGTGTGTGTGTGTGTGTGTGTGTGTGTGTGTGTGTGTGTG
>LOJH01025854.1:0-18599 GCA_001685095.1 Ellobius talpinus
GTAGCATAACATAACATAGCATAACATCACTGAGTATGTTTGGAATTACATCAAGAGACAAAATATAAAAAGAAACCCACCCCAAATAAAGACCAAGTACAAAGGACATACACTGAAGTTATAGTAAAAAAATCCAAGATCTCAGACAAACTGCTTATGTGGCCTTAAGCAAGTTACTGTTCTTCTATTTCCTTCTCTGTAAAATGAGGGTGAAAATGACAATGTAGAGTACTTATGGGAGGGCTAAATTCAATAGGATTTTAATTTTTTTTTATTTTTACATACCAACCACAGTTCCCACTCCATCCCCTCCTCCTGCTCCCTTCATTTATTTTCTTAAAAAATAAATTTAAAAAACGAACACATGTTTCACAAGAGAAAAGATTGATTAAAAGGCCAAACAAATTCCAAGGAAAATCAAGGGAGTATTCATACCTATAAGATATAAAAAATGTACTCTCACTATATAAAATTAAAGACGATACTTTTAGGCACACTGATGGACAGACAGACATGAGGAATAGTTACCCATATATGAAAACTGACAGAAGGCTGAGTATTTTTGAAGATCAGCAATGTGGGAAATTATTAGCTCATCTAAGGATGTTACTTATAAGTGGGAAAAACACACAACATTTTTATCTACTACTATACACAAAGCAGATGTCTGGAAACAGTATCTCTGGTGGAATTACATTTTTTAAATTTTATACTTTATTTTTCAATTGATCTACACATTTTCCTCACTCCCCTTCCTTTCTCCCCTCTCCCTTTCCACTCTCCCCCTTGATCCCCATGCTCCCAATTTACTCAGGAGATCTTGTCTTTTTCTCCTTCCTAGGCAGATCTATTTCTTTCTTTCTTAGGAATTTCTTTGTTGTCTAGGTTCTCTGGGCTTGGGGATAGTAGGCTGGTTATTCTTTGCTTTAGGTCTAAAAGCCAGTTATGAGTGTGTACATATTATGTTGATAGTACATATATAACTTGATAGTTAGAAAATACCTTTCATTGTGTGAATGAGGTGACAACAGAATGAGTAGAATACTGTAGGATATGGAGCTTCACGCTCAAAACCATAGCCAATAAGGGTATACTTATTTGGGGACTATACATGTGAGATAGAAATGTAGACAATATTTATAAAATTATTAGCATAATAAGTTCAGGTGCTTCTAAGGGTGATGAGATGTTTGAAATTTAAGGCTGTTCTGGGTGCCTTCATGATGCTTCCCAAGCTTAGATACAGAAGTGGTCACCTCATATATTTTTACATGTATTTTAATTTTCATGTTATTTAATTATATATATAATTAAAATTTGGTATGATATATGTGTGTGTATTTACAAAACATAAACTGAAAATCTTAAATTTCAGTGCAACTGGAGCTTCTATTAACCAACAGACCCTGGTTACTAAATCTGCTGTTCTGTGCCACCCTAAACTAGGCAATGATTTAGTACACAGTACAAGAAAGAACATTTCCTCAGCTTCATAATATTCTCCATGATCTCTGCGGAATATCAAGACCCCTAAATTTATGGGTAAATAATGTGGGTCAGCGGGCCATCCCTTGTCTTGAGTACCACCTGCCCACTCTTTGTGCTGTGTCTTATTCACATCTGTCTACACAAATATATTCACTAGAATATCCGTATTCCCATTTCTACTCATTCTGGGAAACAGAACTTAAGGCATTTGTAGGCCTGGGATATGAGGCCAAGGCCATCTACTCAAGCTCTGGTTCTCTCCCTACACACTCCTACAGGTACAACTCCCATTTCTGACCCTCTGGGTCGGGTGCTACTTGTGGTGCAGACTATCCTTTAATCTTCTTGTCTTTACATCCTGAGCACAGGGAGAAACTTGGTACCTGTTCAGAAAATGTGTGCTCATAATTTATTATTCCTGGGAGATTTAGGATTCATGCTTGGGATCTGTTAGTCAATGTTATCCTTAACCATCAGCAATAGAGAGGAACATTTCAAGGTATCTAACTTAATGGTCTCATATACTAATTAAGTAAACGAAGGTTTGACCTCTTTACATGACATGACCATTACACTATATCCACAGAACAAACTGGAAAATCCACCTTCTCTCTTCTGCTGTTCTTACTCAAACATTTCCTCCTGTGGATTCATCACCTTTTCCATCCAGTTGGATAGGGCTCAGTTTAGAAGTTTAATATAGACCTATTTGTCCAATCCTTCCCCTGACTTAGTTGTGTTCCTTAGTGAATAGAGCTGAGGACATTTTAATTAATTTATTATGTCCCTTCAATTAGGGGACCCAATTAATAATTGAAATGGCTTTTTAATTGGTTTATGTCCTCTAGGGTATCATATTAATAACATAAATAAACTAACAGGCTTGCATTGAATTAGGATCCATCTATATGCATATCTGTTGCCTCCCCATACATTATCTATCGTTAACCTCCAAAATTGAATGCAACTTATCAAATAGACATTCCAGTGAACTAGTTTTTGTTGTTGTTGCTGATGTTTTACCATTGTGAAGCAAAGTCATAGTATTTTCTGCTATAACACTGATATCAAGTATACTTTTCTCATTAGCTTCATTGTATTCAGATTTTTAGGTTTATAATGTTACATTCAACCATTGTATGATCTCTTATTCAATAATTTGTCTAATTTCAAACTTACGTTATTTCCCAAAATCTCATTTCTCCACAGTCAAGAAAATAAACAGTCAGAGAGGTTCTGTGTCATGCATAAACTCCCATTGCAAACTAGAAGCTAGGGCAGTGATCTCTGTTTAGACTTTTATATATCATTCTGCCCAATGTCATTTATCATGCCTCTCAGTTGTCTTCAACATGTAATTCAGACCATATTCACACGTGAACCAGTCAACTTTTTTTCTGATAATACCCAAATAAATTATCTTATAAAAATAATTCTCTTATTTTCAGCTCTTAATATATATCAGAATCAGTAGTGTCTCTTCATGCTATTTGGAATAAAATTCCTCAAGTCTTCTAACATTTTCCCTGTCTATATCACTAAGTTCATTGTAGCATGAGGGCCTGCTTTTTGGGATTTCTGTCCTGCCTGGTTCCCACAGTCATTAGGTCCCAAAGAAAATCAAACAGAGAGTCTGCATTAGTAATAAACTGATTGGCCCATCAGCTCAGACTTCGTATTAGCTCTTATATCTTATATTAACCCATTATTCTTATCTATGTTAGCCACATGGCTCACTACCTTTTTCAGCAGGGTAGGTCACATCCTACTTTTTCCATAGTCTGAGCAGGACTGAATGGGCTTCCTCCTTCCTAGAATTCTCCTGTTCTCATTGCCCCACCTCTACTNGCCAATCAGCGTTTATTTAAAACATGATTGACAGAATATAGACAATTTTCCTGCTCAAGTTTTTATTTAAGCTACTTTTTTATTGTACTAAGTGCCTGATGGTTCTCTCCCTTCGTTATCAATATTCTTTTCCACTGACTGCCTCTACGTTTTTCCCTTTTCCCAGAACTGGAGGTCTCCTTAACTCAAGGGTTTTCACTGTGTATTTATTCCCCATAGGACCATCTGGGGAACTGTGAGGAAATGTCGCTCTTGGGGTTTAGTAGTTTGTTTCAGCAAGTTCTCCAGGCAATTCTATGGATGCTCAAAATTGAAAACATGTTTTCTTATCTCTTAGAGAAAAACATCATAACTAAATTTTATGTGCTACAAAGCTCAGGGTTTTTTCAATAAATAGTGAAGTGAAGTCCTTTGCAACATCCATTTCTTGATCAATATCTTCATCTTTCAAGGACTTTAAAGAAATGGTGCTTTTTGCCATGTGAACTATATGTCTCACTGTTTCCAAATAAAAGCTGATTGAGGGATGAGGTTCCTGGCTTTATTCTTAATCCCCCTTCTGCATGACGCTTTTCACTTGTTAACACGAGTCAATGCTCATTGGGTCACTAGATGTGATGACAGTAGCAATTGCAAGAATATTAGCTGATGGATCAATGCTTTGTGGTCTGAAGAAAACTTTTCCACACTCTCAGTGGGAGAGTTCTGAACTTTATAAATAGTTTCTATAATACAGGCACTATTTCCTCAGACTTGTCTCATATATCTTCTGCTATGCTACCTTGACTACAACTGGAAAGGGCACTATCAACTCAAGCCTTCAAGGGTGCAGTGACATAGGAGGAAAATGGTGGAGATCACTGTAGTATTGGTAACAACAAATTTAGAGAATGGTGCCCAAATCTTCAGCTGAGGAAGAGGAGGTGAGTTTCTTGTTTTTTGTTTTTGTTTTTTGTTTTTTTTTCCCCTTCATTTCCTGTGAAAATAACAGCCTGGTTCTCTGGTCTGCCCAATGATACTGCAGACTGCTTGATCCCTTTAAAGACATCTCTCTTCCCCCCTCTTCCCTCTTAGAAGTGCATGCTCATGTGTGTGACTACAGGCAAAAGTGCCATGGCTTTTGTGTGGAGGTCATAGGACAACCTGACTGTCAGTCCTTAATTTCTAACTTGACACAGGTTCTCTTGTCACTGCATATGGCAGGCTTGCTGGTCTATGAGCATCCAGGGATTCTCAAAATCACAGGTATGTAATGCTGCATCTAGGTTTATGTGGATTCTAGGGATCTGAAACTGAGCTCCCACATTTGGGCATCAATTACTTTGACCTTCTGAGGTATATCTCCTGCCTTTTAATTAACATTTTATAAATAAACCAGAGGCAGATTTGGCTGCCTGCAACATAGAATCTTAACTGACATGGCAATGGGAATCTGTACTATTTTATATTGGGTAGCTGGTAAGTCCATGAAACAGTCTTGGTTTCTTGAGTGTAACTGAAAACACAAATAACTTGACTGGTCTCTGAAGACACTTGATATATCATTGACAAGTCTGAAAAACCAAAGATTGTGAAATAAGTCATATTTAGTTACCTTTTGTCCAGGTTTCTATACAAGGATTATCCGACATACTCATTATTCCAGAAGAACAGCAGGAAGTAAATTCTAACAGTCTGTCATGCTGCAAATGACATCATCATCTGGGGGATACATGTGATCATTAAGTCCACTAGGCACCACATTTTTCTATATGTGTCACCATGATAGTCTTATTTGTGCTAGCTCACATTTCTAATCTTCTAAGTCAAGGTTCTCTGCTCTTGGCACATCTTAGACAGATAATGGAAACATCCACATATCAGGATTTAGATGGCTTGACTGGGAAGATTTAAGCCAGAGCAACTGTCTGGAAAAGTACTGAGTTAAGTACAAATATAAGAGACTATTCCTTGCTCACTATTGGCCTCATGCAACATTTGCAGTGCCTTTGGTGGGCCACGTACAAGTTCAATCCTCTGCTCACAATCAAGTACAGAATAGTGACCCCAAGGCCACGATTACATAGCTTCATGTTAGCAGAGTTAGGATTTATCTCCATACTGATTTCATCCGGCAGCCCTTATTTTCCTTCTGAAAATGCTACCGTGCAAGGAAGGTCTACCTTAAAAAGCTTTTCTGAAGACTCTTCTTTTCTCTCTGGATCTGATTGAATTTATTATCCTTTAAGCACTAAATATGCTTCTGTGGTAATACACAGAACACTGTACCACATGCCTCTGTGTATGCTTGTCTCAGAGTTGGACTGTTAGTTCCTGGAAGCCTCGATTATGCTTTTTTTCATCTTTGTTTTCCATATTTCTAACATAGTACATGGATTATAGTAGCTGCTTAATAAATATTATGTGAATAGATGGGTAAATAAAAGCAGAAAGGGGAATCCATTTTGCATAGGTAACCATGAAATATTCACCTAAGCCTTCCCCAGCATCACACAACTCAGAGGCTTGAGCTTTCCCTTAAACTAGAACAAAATCACTGTGGCCTTTCAGACAAAATAAATAGGCTCTCCAGGCAGAACCCCAGTGATTCAAATACCCTAATACGGCTGGCCGCATGCTCAACCCTTCTCATTGCCGTACACATGGTCAAAGATATATATGGAGGTTAAGAGGTAACCCTGTTGTTCTGGGGCATTGGGGTTGGAGTGGTCTATGTCAGGGACCCGTATTATACTTACTGTTACAGAAGTCTGGCTGAGACTTAGCAACGGGATGAATCAAAGAATCTTCCCAAGCATGTGTGAGTCACTTCCTTGAATTTAGATGGTTCTGGGCTCTCAGGATTGGCATTGGAGCAACAGTGTAGTATACTGTGGCCACTCAGGGGATTAAAAGCTACATCCAGGATGATTATGTGGAATTAAAAGCCAAGAAAGAGATGGCCATCAACTCTGACTTCACTGCATTCCTTTTGCTGGAATCCAGTTTGTAATCCTGAAGACTAGAAAACTACGGCCCCCATGCCCTGTTTCCTTTGTTTAGGAAAGATAGCAGTATAGAAGAGAAAGTATGTGAATTTTTTATTCTTTTCTCATCATTGCCTTTTGGAAACTTCCTTCTTTACCTCAGGTGAAGATTGCCTTTCTGGAAGACTACTGCGATAACTTCTCTCATTCTGTCAGCAAGATAAGACAGTGCTTTAGTTTAGGCTTCATAGCATAACCTGACACCCTCTCCCCAAGTGATTATGAGCTTAGGGACAGCAGGCAGCTCCATTTTACAGATGAAAACATTGAGGCCCAGATAGAAGACCACCTACCGACAACAGCACAGCTGGCTTGTCATAATATCAGTGCCATAGTCACCTTTTGCATCTGCCTCACCTCAGTCCAGCATGTTTGGAAAGGGATAGCAGAGTCTAGTGTTCCATACACAAGAACAGAAGAATATTGTACTTTTCACATTTTATCAAACATGTGAATGAGTTAAATACATTTTGAGAGCCTCTCTCAATACCATGGAAACTTCCACATCACAGGAAGCCACTTTGTTGTTTCCAGGGAACAGAACAGCAGCAAAAGTCTACCTTCAGTAACTCAACGGTACCTTGATTTGTCTCTTTGGTTTTACATCATCTTGAGAGTGACTTAGACACACATTCTTTCCACGTAGGTACATTGGGTGATATAAGCTGTTTACTGGGTAGGTTGATGCTATTTGCATGTGACCTTTCCTCTGGCCATCTCCCATATGACCCTTCCCTTCTTGTGGAGTCAATACAGATTTTTCTTTCTCTTTCTCCAAATAAATCTGCTTGGCTAGTTTCTCCAGTTCCATGGCTAGCGCTGAGTGAACATAGGTATGAGTCAACAAAGGAGCTACCCACGCCTGCCTCTCTGACTCATTCTTTGCTATCTCCCCACATTTTAAGCTCTTTGTATTATCCTTTCCATTCCTGACTCTTGGTTCTTTTCCTTCTGCTTCTCCTTTTACAGCTTTCTTGACAATGACTGTTATTTTCAGGGCCTTTTAAAAGCCTTGCAAGCATCCATCTGCCTTCAGCACACAGAGTGCAGTCATCACCTCCCCTTTGAAGCTCACAAGGCATGTACTGGGCTGGGTCTGAGTCAGCTCAGCCCAAAGAACAGGCAGTGGTCAAGGTGCCAGGAGAACTGAGGTCTGACTTGCCTCTGCTGCTGTCTTGTAGGCTACTCTTGGGTTTGCCTCCTGGAAATAGTAGACTGCTTCTACTGCTGCTTCAAGACAGGAAGAAACATCACCTAGTCCACCCCAGGCTGCTTTAGAAAAGCATAGCACACTTTTTGGAAACAATGCAGATTTCCAGGCATCAGCTCCTGTGAGTTCTAGGAAGGGCCAATCACAAGCCTATATCCTCATCGAAAGCACAATGCAGCAGAGAAGCCAACATTTCTAGGACTATTTCTTTTCTTCTGTCTCATCCAGAAGTATTGTCCAAAATACTTTGAGAAAGGAGATGAGCAGGCTTGGGAAACCCTTTTAACTAAACCTCAGACAGTTATTCAGCTGAGCCTAAACTTGGATGTTTTGTCCTTGATCTGCTCTGATAGGCACCAATGGGACTCAACTGGCCAGGCCACCCAATAAGCTGCTTCTTCATTGCTCTTGCATTGGTGTTGGCTTCTGGACTGCTGGGGACAGCAAGGCTCCCTAGGGGCAGAGCTGGTCTTTGAAACGCCAAGGCAGTGTCCTTGTACAAATTGGGGCACAAGTGAAACAAGGACCTGGAAGGCTCCTATACTGAAATGCCACAGTGAAGCCAGCAAAAGATCCAAGTGGGGATCAGATTCCCAAGACCAAACTGGCAGCCATCTGTAGGAAAATCAGATTCCAAGGAGTCCTTAGAGGTCACCAGAGGGCCCATGACTGCTCCTGGTCAAGGGCTGCAGGTAGCTCAGGACAGATGCCGAAAAGGGGGTGAATAAGAATCAAGGAGTGAAATTCTACTTCAGTTGTTTTTCCAATGTGGCAATCCTGGATGGCGTGTGACTTGGGAAGCAATGCATAGAAAGTTGCTTTCATTTCAACTCTCCTAGTCATGCACCAGGCAGCGCACACCCCCTTTGTGTAAATGACTCAGCTGTTGGCTCACTAGCTCCTTGGAAAGCAGCAGCTAAGAATGGAATGTGTGGGTAAGCACACACTCACATACAGGCTCATGAACGTGCCGCATACTTGCCTAGCAGAAGCTCAGATTCTCACTGATCATTAACCTTTTTCTAAACTTACGACCCTATGGAGTGATAACTGTGCTTCATCCATGTGGAGCCTTTTTGGGAGCCTGGCATCAGCCTAGAGCAATGTTAGTCGGAGAAATTAATAAAGGTAAGAAAAACTCCAGGCTCCACTCCTTTGTGTTGAAAGGTAGCCATGGTAAACGCGTCCACAGCTGCATATGCAATGGGCTGGTTGTTGCTGTTTTAAATGGATGGATCTTGGCCACCATGAAATTTTAGAGCTCTTAGCTGAAGGAGAATGGACATAGCAAAATCTATCAAATACATTAATTCTAAGACAGTCATAATAGGAAATATCAAAATCATCAATAATAAACAGCATAGCCAGAATCATGTTCTATTATTATCAGCATTGTCAGTTCTATGGAACAACTTCACATAGGTAATGAGCCTGCATTACTTAAGCCTGTGGTTCTTTGCCTGACAGTATGTGTCAGAGTGCCTGGGAAGGCCCTTATGTACTTGCTAAAGTGTGCAGAAATGTAAACATTGACAGAAACCTATTTGAAGTACTTGTTTACCACCCCAGTTACATATGTACCTTTTCCAATTGACCTTGCAAATGAAACACTTTGCCACGGAAGGGAAATAGAATTGCGCAGAGGTCCTCCCAGTGTTTATTTTTACATTGAACATCAACTAGGCCCCAAGGCTAATGCCATTGACCTGTAACACACATAGAGATGGCAAAGCAACTGGTCACTTAGTTGGTCAGTGAGCTGAAAGGCCAGGAAGATCTTTGTCCTCGATGGGACACTGCCATCTGGTGGATACCCCAAGTGAGACATGTAGGGAAGAGAAGCTGGACTCTGGAGAGGGGAGGCCATGTTACTCCAGAAAACACAGGGCTCCTACTGTCCCAACCACAATCTGTAGATGAGAATAACCACCCAAAGAGCCATTACCATGGAGATGGAAGAATAAGTTATCCATAGATGTGATGGAGAAGCCAGATTCCCCAGTGTCAGTTGGGAAATAAACACCGTGTACTATCCATCTCAATCAAGCTTCAGAGCAACTCACTGAAATGGCTGTATAGAGGGTGAGAATATAGAGGAACAAATGTATTAAGTAACACGCCTGAAGTCACTCAGTAACTGAACTTGCCTCCTCTGTTTTTTCTTTTGTTTAGATAAATACCTGCTTTAAAAGGGGAGATGCTCTTCTCCTTCTCCAAGTAAGTTTCAGTCAATGTAGGCATCAACAGTTCTTTATAACCAATCACTAACTGCAACAGGAAGTGTCTCAAGAGTTCCTCATTTCCAGCAGCTGATTGTCTATCTGGAGAGAAAGATCCATATATCTGAGTGAGTTAGCATTACATAAATGCTAGTGCAAAATTAAGGCTGGAGATATCCTTATACAAATGATGTAAGCAAATACTTGCAAAATTTCCCCATGAAACATAGGAGTTCCAGTGTGCTGCTGAAGCCAAGGAAAAGCTGAGAACAATAATCTTACCTCAGTTTAAAGTTTTGTATTTTTAATCATATATTTTCCCCATAAAAGGACATATAAGTTGACTGCTATTTTTCTTATCAATCTTTCCTACATTTGTGGCTGGTGGTCATCCTGGGCTAGTTGTGATCTTGAAAGCTCTTGAGTTGAAAGATCTTGGAGTTGAAAAGACAACAATGTTCTAGAAAATTCTCAGGTTGGCATTGGCTGTCAAAAAAAAAAAGATTCTGGCTTGGTTACTACTGGCAAAATGTTCTATTTTTCTTATGGCATAAAACCATTTCTATTCTTATAAAAACTTACTCAATGTAGGTATAATTATACGCTCATTATTAGAGGCTCCCTACGCTGTGTACATTTTCTGTGTCTCCCAGGAATAACAACTGCTTTACCTGTGGTGAAGGTTACCAGAAAATTATACAACCATTAGATGTAGTGTCTCAATTTCAAAGCATAATATGTGTGTGGAAGGGTTGCTAATCACAGAATTACAGATCCTTGCTATGATGGGCACCTCTAGAGATGAAATATGTGTATATTTGCCTTTGTGTCTGATTTCCAAGTTAAACCAGAAAGATCACAAGGGAAATAACGTCTTCTACCAACCTGCTGTACATTTAGAACAACTAAAGTGTTAGCCTGTAGGTCTTCCCTCAAAGCAGATTGAAGGTGATGGAAAAGTTGCGTTAAGAAGCTCAAAGTACTCTCAGTTGGGAAATGTTTGTGGTATCTTTCATGCAACAAAACCATCCTTAAGCAGAGCTTGCTCAACGTGCACATTGCTGAATATCACACATAGGTGGTAAAAATTTCTCACCAACATAACGAGCCCTGTGAAAATTTGCCAATGATATCTCCGACTTTGTCCAGAGGTCGCAAATTATAAAACTTGAACAGACACCATCAAAGTGTGTTCATTAAATGAGGGTTTAATCCTGCATAGTTCAAGTTACATTAATTGCATTTTGACTCACAGCAAGCAGAAATTAAGAAGATCATGTCATGGTGAGTAATTTGCTCTCAGTCCCTAATGTAATGTCATAATCTAGATCTTTCTTCTGAGAAGATTTAACTGAAACTTCCACACCACATCTCCTCAAAAGAACACCATTTAATGTTCCATTAGTAAAGCAGAACATTTGGAAGACATAATGAAGAAAACTCTCAGAAGAACTCCAAGAAGACATAAGGAAGGGCCCTGTTTTCATATAAATCTTCTGGTTAAGGCTGAGTCTGGGTAAAGTTGTACAAATTCCTTTGTAATTTATTTAACAAAATAAGATTGAGCCAGACAAGGTACTTAGAACTGAGAAACCAGCTTCTCCACTCCATAAAGCATGCTAATTGAAACATTGTGCCTAGGATCCTGCCAAAAAACCAAGGAATCTTCTCAAATATTAACGATGCCCCCTTCACTAAGCTTTTGAATGCTGTCATGAATCAGGTGACTTCAAGATTTTTGTCACTTATTATGTCTTTGATCTTGCGTTTGGTATACCATGAATAAGTATACTGTCCTATGGTAGGACCTTCAACTAGACTCCAGAATTTCATGTGTGGTTCTGTGTATCCACATGTGTATGTGTAAATGTCTGCAGTGTGTGTGTGTGTGTGCCCATGTGCATGCATGGTATGTCTGTCTGTCTGTCTGTGCCTTTAGGAGACAAGAGAAGGTAGAGATTGACTGTTGTCTATGAAAGTAGACACATACCATAACAGTGCACGAGTTTTGAGTGATAACTAAGCTTCAACAAGGGGTTTAATTGCTCTGAAGCTGGTGACTGTGGTTTTCATCACTCAGAAATGTACCAGGGAACAGCAGTAACAATGGCACTGGGTGATTCATCATTTGGAGATTATACAGAAGAAGACAGAAGAAATCTCCCAAAAATGGTTGGAAATCTGTTAATGAGAGGATGACTTCGGTTACATGCAAATGTGGTTGACTTTGATCTCTTAAGCAGTACAGAAGACTGAAGTGCTACTTTTTTTTGTGGAGCAGCATTACAGAATTAGCAATTTCTCCAGAAGTGGTTTCCACCTCCTGCTTCCAGCAGACATGGTTTTGGTAGATGGCAAGGTGCACTCTGGCAACTAGGAGCACTAGGAACAGAGGGGAGCTTGTAACCTCCCTCTCTGCCCAGGAAGAGGCCAGCACCTTGGCACACCAGTTTGGGATGACTGCCAACACTCATTTTTAACCTAGTGTTGTGCCTTTCCTGAACTGTTGAGAGCCTCTTCTTCAGCCAGCATGGTCAGAGAGACGTTTGATGACCAGTCTGTTATACTGATGTCACGTCAGGACTTCAGGCCTTTGTTTTCCGATATTTGTAGGAGTGATTGCCAGTTGAATAAATGGCTGTGAAGGGGTTTTCAGTAGATGGGGATTGAATTCTTATAAATTCATTCCAGAGAGTAAAATCATGTGGAATAATGATGTAAGGAAAGACACAATAAATCCTCACCTTCATGAAGTTCTTTATAGGTTAGTATGTTGGTTAAGAGCAGCTGTGTGGAGGGTAGGCTAAGTTGGGCTCATAACTTACGTTAACAACTATGGTAATCTGTCATGAGTACTTGGATGGATTTCACTATTTCTTAAAGCCTTTGCCTCTTATTACCTGTGTGGCTTCAAGCAAATATCCTGACCTCTCCAACCACCTCACAGATAACACTGAGATAATACTGGCCATGAAAGTGACTTACTTTTAGGCTTAAAAAGTAAACCATATGTAATAAAATATGTGTTAATACATTTTTTGTTATTTCTCCTCGACAATGAATAGTCAGTTGTAGATTAAAAGGTCATTTTATATATTCCTATTTTATATTTTGACTTGCATTATTTAAATGCCAATGCTTTCATATTATGAGTTTATTTTATGTATTATATAGCAGGTTATTTATTATGTTACAGTAGTTTCCTATGTTATATCATTTGATCAGATTTTAAATTCAAAATTATGGCTCAAGTTAGGCAACCTAGGAATATTAAAGTACCATAGTAAGCAACCACTGTACAAGTGGCCTTGACATGTTATCAGATGTATATTCAACCTCACAGCTATCTCAAACACACAATAGTCCTACTCTCTCTGTGTGTTTCCAAGTAGCATGGGCAGGCTCAAGCAGAGAAAAGGGTAATGTGGGACAATTTTGAAGTTAAGTTTGGAATTCGTAGAATTTTCTTTTTCATTATTCTTTTCTTTGGTCAACATTTTCCAACCCTACTTTCATCCATCTGTATGAGGGGCATCTGGGTGACTCATATGGTGTCATTGCCTTCACCAACCCAGAGTTAATATTCCCTATGGCTTTTCAGTCTTCCAAGTGGACAACTAATAAAACAGGTCTGGTAAGGAAACAGGACTGCTTGAATAGATGAGCAGAACCCTTCTATCCACAATACCCACGTGCTCCAAAGGATACTCAGGCTTACTAGCATCTCTAGGAAATGGTGTGCCATGTAGTTTTCTCATTCGCCCTTCATTTGGGCTAACCCTTTCACTAATTCCTCTTTCTCCCATCTTTTACCCCTTTATGTTTGAGCCTTTCCACCCCAACTTTCCCTTTCTGTCTCTTTTCAATTTACATATAATTTTTTATCTTCAAACCCAAGAAAAATATTGAATTAGAGATGATGCTAGAGCACAGGTGTCATTAAAGGAGATGGAAAAATACTGAGCCTTAAAGGCTGGGATGGAGGACTGGGGAGAGGAGAAGATGGGGCATCATTAACCAAAACTAAGGCTATATAAAGAGGCCTCCTGGAAATCCTTAAGTTTTTAAGCTAATTATAAAATATAATGGAATTTAAAATGGGAGTTGAACAGAAATATTCTGCATGAGTGGACAATGCTGCTCTTAGGAGTCATGAGTTATTAAATAAAAATCTCAGTTTCAGGCCCAGGATCTCTCCCTATAAGTTCTTAGTCAGGGAGGGTCTAGAGGCACCCAAATCACACAGGCTATTGGAATTTCTCTTGGTCACCCACCAACACTAAATGTTAAATCCCTATGGCTCAAGACACCACTGACTTTCAATACAGGGCATAGGGAAATCTACCTTGAAATGACTAGGAAGCTATTCCTCTGATGAACTTACATTGTGTCAGAAGATGATATGTAGGTTGGTAGGAGAGGAAAAGACCAATGGACTGACCAATCACTGGACTATACATTCTGCAGTCCCAACCTGCCTGACAAGATATGCCCACTTATGTAACAGTTCTGGGTATAGTAAACTTTTTTCTAGACGGATATCAAACCTGCAATATAACTTCATGATTTATACTATAAAACCATTCAAAAAGCCCACGACTGGAGAGAGTACAGATCCTAGAAGCGAACCTCTTGTTGCTGTTTTGCTAAGTGGTTATGCCACCACGCTGTCTTCTAAATACTTTTGTTTACACCCAGAGATCTGTGCTGCTCTTACCTTTGGTCAGAGATGAAGCTTTTTGCCATGGGTAGTGGTTAATTCAGTCTCATAACTGGTCAAAGTGCCAACTATAAGTAAATAAGAACTCAGTTACAGATGGGTCATCACTATCAACCTCCCCTCATCTGAGGTGCAGGAAACATGGCAGAAGAGGGAAGAGGAAGAATGTAGGAGCTGGTAGATGAGAGCAGAACTGCAAAGGACAGATTTCACAACATAACATGGCTGCTGCAACACATCAAAGTATAGCAGCCATGGTTATTTGCACAAGATCAAGCTAATCTATTGGAGGAACTACTGGCAACTGCTGCCCACTGAGGGATGAGAAGTCACTCTCCTTTGGGAACATGACCCTGGTAGATTGTCCATGCCCAAGTAGATGGCCTCACACCCAGGCACATATGGTCAGACTAATTGGACTCAAGGGTTATTAATAACAAAAACAAAACAGGATGGGAAGTTGGGAGGGAAATGGGGTAGGGAACTAGAAAAAGTTTGAGGGAAGTGGTAGTAGATTAATAAGATAAAAACGTTGTATATATGTATGAAAATTTCAAGGACTAACCATCATTATTATTTTTAAAATCCACCACGCCAAAGAGCACACACAGTATTAAGGTCATCACTTCATAGAAAAGACACACTCTTTGAATATTTGAAAATGAGACGTTTTGACTTAAAAGCATGATATTGTAGAAATTACAGATATCATCTGCTGGAAAAGGTTTTCTGAGTATAAATTTGTTTTTAGTCAGTTCTGGAATTTGACCATGTAAATTTTTCTTCACATTTGCTTTGGAGAATATTCTTTCAGTGAGATAAGAATATCTCCAATATTTCCTGAATCACTAAAAGGACAATATGCGGAACACAAAATTGATGCCATCTTAGTTGCCAATTCAGAGACATTCAGAGTGATTGTACAAAGGTTTGTAGGAAGAGCAATAACACCAGCACACATATAATAGTGATTCTGTAATATAGATGGACACACAATGTTCCAAGTCTTACTCTTTAAGGAAAGAAAAGAATTCAAGGATTGTCTGGTCAGAAGTGTCAAGAAGTCTTTGTTCTCCTAACTCTAATTGAATATGTGTGGCAATTTACATTCCTAAAAATATTTATATTACACACGCACACACAGACACACAGACACAGACACACACACACACACACACACACACACCAGATGGATAAAAGGGTTGGATTTGCAAGCATGAAATGAACTGACTTTTCAGTGTGAGTAAATGACCTTCACTATACCCTCCAGGTGCCTTGTTTTCCCAAGCATTTGAACATTCCTTCCCCTGCTGCAAACAGCTTGCATTAATCCAATGACTCTCATTAAGCATGGTGAATGTTCCTTTTGACATAGTAAAACTAAAGCTACTGTAATGTGTGCATGCCAATGGATAGACTTCTTTGCCGAAGGGGTTTTCCCTGCTGCATATAGAAGGTGCTTAACTTATGTCCTCTTGCCAGGAGATGATCATGCACTGTATATAAATGCATAAGTAATTTTATGGAGCGTGACACTCCCTGTGGGTCTCTGGAGATATTAACCAGACTTCTACATTTTCTAGACTTGAAGTTTCCATGAACTGAGGGACATATAGCATTCTTCTTGATATAAACATTGAGTCCTACATCTGCTGTGACTGCAAAAGGAGCACAACCCATGAAATTCCCTCCTGAAGGACACAGAGCAATAACCATTAGCATAAAAGAGAGCAAATGTGATATCTATAGTCTCTCAATGGAAAGATAAATCTATGCGTATATAAACTCATATACATATACATATAAAAGGTTTATATTAACTATTTGCAGAAAAGTTTCTAGATATTGTAACTTTTGCCTTCCCATGAACCACATTATTAATCACAATTGTCATGTTCATTTCAAAAATATCTTTACCTGTTGAGTATTTGTCTTTAAAAAAAACTGGGAATATCTACTTCCCCTTTCTAGATTTACAGAATATGCCCACTAAAGAGAAAAGACTTGGAAACACAAAGCTTACTTCAGGTCCTGGATAGAGGCTGGAGAATTTCAATAAAATAATGTAAATATTTCCAGCATATTTGCGTGAGCATCATTTTACTACTACCTTCATAGGGAAATGTGTTCATCTGCATCCACAATTCTTAAGATTACTTGAAATTCCACAGCTTGGTAGTTGGTGCATTATACACGAGATAAGCCTAGTTTCACAGCTGGGCAGCATTGGAGCACTTGGGATATTTTCGTGGATAATGTAGCCCTCTAAAGTTTTGTCTCTCTAAATTAAAAAAAAGAATGGGATATATGAAGTATGATTTTCTATTCTCCAGGAGCCCTAGATTGGTTTAGAACATAGTTATGATGATGCCAAATTTCCTGTACTCTTTCTTGCCTTTACCATATCTTGGGGGATTAAAACATGGATCATATGTAGGCTAAACTAAGAAACTGAGACAAAACTTCTTGAGAACTTATAAAAAGAAACACAATCTAGTTTCCCATTCCTAAAAAAGAGCTAGAACATTGGGGAAAGTTAGAAATGGTATGTACGAAGGTGCTGATTCTTCAGTGAAAGCATGTGATTGACAACTCAAGACATCGGGCATATCAGCCCAGGGTAGTATAATATAATCCTGCCTGCTTCATGCAAGAATGGCTTTTGCTATCCAATCTTATCACCATGTCATTTGTAGATGAGTCCATCGCCAATTCCCTGGGAAAGAAATCAAGGTCCCAAGCGATCATGTGATGATTACTTAGTGTATAATTCTAATCTATGAAAACTTTGTTTTAGAAATCATATCAGGAAGGCAAACAATAGGTATATTTTGATGTCCTAATTAATTTATTACAAAAATGTTCTTGCTATTCATCTCTCTGTTACTAGATTTCATTCCACTCAACAAGGTCAGTACGTTTCTTCTTAAACAGGCAGATCATGTATTTTGGGTTTGCACAGCATGCCACCTCAGTTCCAGCTACTCAATTCTGCTACTTCCATGAATGCAGTAGTTAAAACATGGATCCAGTAACCTGGTTGTGATCCAAACAATCTGGGCTATCGTCAACCAAATTAATATTTTAAAAAAGCTCACGTGTCAGGGATTCTCTCCTTCAAACCTCATTCAGATGTCTTGTCAAATTTTCTCTAAGCCTCTTAATCAGTAACCAGTCAGAAAAACAGGAAAACTCATCTTTGTATTTTTTAATAAACATTGTATGTGACCACTGAGGCATGAATGAGCATTAAGAGGCTCATTGTGTCATCTATAAAATATTTTTTAATTTATTCTCCTTCCATTTTTAAGTGTGTCTTTTTGAAGAACGCAATGCTTGTTCCTTTCTTTTTGAGATTTTTCATTTAACCAATCCATGATGCATATGTAGAGTCAGTAAATGTGGATAGATGCTGAAGAGGACTAAAGTTTAATTTTTTCCCCAAATTTATATAACTGAATAATGATAAGACTTTAAGATTTCTATGGTAGGCAAAAAAGAATTCTCTCTTTATAATTAATGTAGAGATACATTTTGATACTTGTTTAAATGCTCTAAATTTGAACACAAGGTTGACAAACTTTTTTGTTTTGTTTTGTTTTACTTTGGAGGGGTAAGTGCTTCTTCCGGTCATCTCTGTTTGAGGGACAGCCACTTCCAAGGGGCATCATTCATGCCGTATTCTATAAAAGGCAGATAAATAGACAACTGGCGGTCCATTTGCTGCTCTGTTGAGGGTTGTTGCTCAGTGTGTGGAATTTTTTTGACCTTTATTAAATGTTCCAATATAATACTCTATGCTGAATCCTATAAATAAAAAATGTACTCAGGCAACTTTAGTAGAAGTTCCTTGGTGTCTGCCAATTTTATTCAACTTCAATTGCAATAACTTTATTGTCATGATAAAGTAAACACAGGCTCAAGAGTTGCCAAAGTCAATACATCAGCACTTGGGTCTGGAGAAAGTCTCTGTGATGCTGTATCTCTTCCGATTTCAAATGAGGGATTGACCAACTGACACATGTTCAAAGATGATCTTCTTTCTTTCTTTTTCTTTCTTTCTTTCTTTCTTTCTTTCTTTCTTTCTT
>LOJH01025855.1:0-18598 GCA_001685095.1 Ellobius talpinus
ATAGTGGGCCAGGCAGTGCTTAAATGAATACAACTTGTGTGTTGTTATTTCGGGGCTAATCTAGCCGTGCGGGAGCAGGGCGGGATGAAAAGCAGGCCTGCTCGCCTCATCGCTACAATTGGCCCCACTACATAGCAGACTTTTTCATGAAGCAGAAACCCCAAAGGCATGTTCAACAGTCATTTCCCCACAGGCCCGGAATGTCCAGTTCATCAAGCAGTCCAGGCAAGAACAGTTTCTTGCCCAAATGGCTAACCAAATTTTTAAGGAGCCTCTTTGATGCCTATCTTCTTCTTGAAGTAATTGGTGCTACCATAAGTAGTTGTGTCTTAATTCGTGAAAAAATCCAAAGTACTTAAATATTTTAAATGCCAAATTCTGAAGGTCTCTAAAAAATTTGAAGAATAGTTATCTAACTAAAATATATCCCTATATATCTAGAAAACCTAACATGACTATGAGCTTTGCTATTATAGATGACTCCCTATTACATTACATTTTTAAATGAGCTGCACAAGAACAATACCTTAACCAAGAGCAGAAATACATATATAACAAAATTGAACTTAAATTTATTTCAATAAACCAAGATACAATAACAATGCTAATCTCTATAGCATATCCCACTTTAAATATCAATAAACATTTATAAACAACATTTGGGAATTTGGGTGTAGTTCTCTCCAAGCTTCTTCCTGCTTTTTGTTGGGCAAGGTAAGTTTTTCAGGGGTGCTCACAGTGACCTTTCAGGGGATCTTTGTCCATAAAACCACATTAGTCTGGCACTAATCCACAGGTTCTCATTTTTTGTGGAAACAAAAGAACAACCTCTTTTCCAAAGCAACATATCCTCAGATTCATATTTTGAAATCAAGATACCATTAAGATATATATGTTAGTTTAGCTTAGCAGTCCATACATTGAAATGTCTCTTTGTTCTTAGCTTATTCACAGTGAAAAAATCCAAAGAAAACACAATATACATAATCAAGACTGTGAATTTTCCATCTTTACATGTCATATTTATTTTAAATGATTGCTTTTTAATATTTATTTTATTTTATTTTCTCCTTTAATCTATGACTGTCAATACTCTGTCTCTTTAAAGACTTTGTTTCATTTTTGTTTATGAATCATTTACTTCTTTTATAATTTTCTATACTCTTTTTCTTCTCTCTCCTAAGCCTACATACAGTTTTTAAACATACCGTGTCTCATTTAGAGGTCTTTTTCATCTGAATTTGTATTTATTGTATATCTGTAATTCTTTTCTGACAAGGACTGCTTCTTAAAATGCTAAGCAATTCTTTAAAAATCTAAGCTGTGGCCTTGGTAGGGGAAATATGGCACCGCATACTTGCTCCGCCCAGTCCAACATGGTGAAGCTGTTTGCTGCCTCTAGAAGTCATTCTCACAGTCCCATTTTAGACACTCAATGGGTCTATGTCTCCATTAAGCAAGTTGTAGCACTCTGCTCCCAAATCCCATTTAAATGTTCATCCTCCTGAAAGAGCCAGAGGTCATGCTGGCAGTGTGGCCCAGAAAGCTGGCATTTCAAAATCATTTATTTATTTTTTGTTTGTTTTTTTGTTGGATGGTTTTTTTTTCCCTACCACTGAACCAGGGAAAACCTCTCTGAAAGGAGTCATAGCATGCTGTCAACAAGCAAAGCCCATTTAGGAAAATAAATGCAGCTAAACTATGTTTTTTAGTGTCTAGAAATTTTTTCCAAGCCCTCTCAGTTTTTACGTGGCTTAAGTCCACCACATTGATGTGTCAGTTTGTTGGAGGAGGCTGCTTGTTGGTTACCAGCTGCTCAGCCCTGAAATAATCACACAGAAACTATATTATTTTAAAACACTGCTTGGCCCATTAGCTCTAGCTTCTTATTGGCTAGCCCTTACATATTAATTTAACCCATTTCTAGTAAACTGTGTATCACCACATTGATGTGGCTTAGTGGGTAAAATTACGTCTGTCTCTGGTGGGGCTTCAATGCTTCTCTCTGACTCCACCCTCCTTTCTCCCAGCATTCAGCTTAGTTTTCCCCACCTAGCTCTGTTATACCCTATCTCGGGGTAAAGACAGTTTCTTCATTAACCAATGGTATTCACAACATAGAGGGGAATCCCACATCACTCCTGTGATTTGTATACTACCCATGGTAGCATCTGTGAAGTCGAAGTTTTCTCTGCTATTGATTTGGATTCCTTTGATGTCCAATGTTGAACACTTTTCATTTGTCCATTGAACATTTGTATTCCTTTTGGGGATAATGGTTTGTTTAAGACCTTTGCCTATTTTCTTAATTAAACTTTTTTAAGAGCTTCATTTATTTCTTCTTTATTTTCCTCATTCCTTTTGGCTTTTTGAGACAGGCTTTCTCCATGTAACCACCCTGATTGTCCAGAAACTCTCTCTGTAGACCAGGCTGGTCTCAAACACACATATCTCTGTCTTCTAAGTGCTTTGGATTAAAGATGTGTTCCACCACTGGATCAAGAGTTTGTTTTATTATTTGAATATGATACATTTGTTAGACTTTGGATCCCTTCTCAAATGCTTTCTTTTAACACAGAGATTTTTTTCATTTTGTTATTTTCTTTCTATAAAGAAGCCACAAATAGCTTATACAGATACTAGTCTCAAAGATTATTTTCCTTGGATTTGATGAAAGAGAAATTCAGTATATACCCTCCACTTACTCTCTCCTTTCATTGATTAAACACCTTTCCTATCCAGATGCATGCTTGTAATTGTACCTTTCATCAAGGTAAATTTGATATTTAAGAAACCTATCAATATCCTGGTGAAGATCTACCTACTTGTTGAAAAGTAATGAACATATAGAAGATATAAATAGGGTCTGTAGAAATGACTCAGCAATAGAGAGAGCTTGTATTTTTCCAGAGAAACTCCACAGTCATTCACATCCATACACACACACACCACATACACAAAAAATAAAAGGAAAATTTGAAAGATTTTATATATTATGGATTCAATTACTTCGATTACTCTAATCGAAAAGTTAAACAGTAGCTGCCGTGAATGGGTAGGATGGGGATGAAGATGAGGAACACATGAACTGGAGAGCAGTTGAGGCTTTGAAACTGGAACTGTGGATGCACGGTCTTATAACTGTTTCCAAACCTATATGTGATTGGTACCATCAATAATGAGCCCGAATACAGACTTTGAGGGATGATATCTCTATATATGTTCAGTTGTAAAAACTGTTCTCTCCTTTTTTTGTGGGACATGAAAGGAGCAACTCTGTGATCAATGTCTGTGTCCTATATTTACTTTTGCTATTAACTTAAATCTTCTTCATGGCAGAAATTGCTTTTTAAATGATTCTTAGCTCCAATGATGTTAAGACTTTTCTTATAAGTGTTTGAGAAAATACTCTCAAATATAGTCCTTTGGTTCACTGAATATTTTAAAATGAAGAAATTTTGGGAAAATAGCATACTCAAGATAATGTCTTAGAACATCTCTTGCCACTTCCTTTCCTTAAATAAGCCATAAGGACTAGAATTATCATTTAGTTCTTTCTATGTTGAAAAAAGACCTGAAAACCTAGAAGGACCACTCTCTGACCCTCTGCTCTTGTGGAAGAACTACATGTGAAAAGTGATCTGTTCTATGGTGGCAGGAAATTATTTTTTTCATGGAGATGGAAAATAATCCCACAAATATACCTTGGGGGAATTCTCATAATTCATTATTATCAAATTTAACCTTTATGATCATCAACAGTACTTCTGCACAATTATAGAAATGCATATCTCCTTCTGTCTCTGAGTATTCCTTTCTGAATCTTACCATGTACATAAATCTTATCTTATTAATCTGTCCTTTTTTAATAACTGAATGAGCCATGGACTGAGAGATTGGTAAGGAAATGATAAACCTTTCTATCCTTCACATAGTACCATGAGACACCATTAGCAATGAACTAACAGTAAGATTTTGTGGCATAAAAGTTAAGTGAGCAATTGGACCTATGTGCAGTCACCATATAACACTTATCCCAGGCTATGTTTTCTTAATCTCTAAAATATTACCTTTTTAAATTTTCTATTTTTGATTAAGCAACTTCATGCTCAAATATTATTAATATTTTTGCTATTAATCTCATTGATAAAACTACTTGAGGGAATCTCTCATTCTTTAGTGGTCAAATACAAACACACTTTTAACTCAGAGCAGGTCATGTCTTCAATCAGTGAGCAGGTGTGATTGCAGTATGAGGCAGACCTAACAGGCATTTTGAGGAAGTGACCATGTATTCACACACTTTTACCATCAGAAAGTTTTGAAGGATTGCCTAGTAACTCACATATAACAAATTATTGCCACTGAAAGTTTTGCCTTGAATTGGGATTATCCAGACATGTCACAGCCAGTTAATTTGTTATCAGATGCCTCTTTAGCTTGCTGAAACACCCTGTGTAGCAGATGGCAGAGTTCTATAAGGTCAACTGCCGGATATTAAATGCTGAGCTTCTGAACAGCTGGAGAGTTTTAGAAAAAGAAGCAGAAAGAAAAGTAAATATGTGTAGGTGTCATTAGCGCTCTCTCATATTAGCATGACAAACTAGAGTTCTCACAAGTCAGCCATGGGACTACAATTTTGATAGAAGACACCATAAAAGGTGACTTGCCTTTGAGCATCAATCCTCTTTTCCCCATTACACCTGCACAGACAATTGGTTTGCTCTACCCTCTGGCAATGAGTAGCCTGATGGTGATGGGAGTCATCAGTCGGCCCATAAGCACCATCTGTGCAGGAGTTAGGCTAATGAGCAAAGTAAGCAGGGGCCCATGAGGAGTAAAACTGGAGGAGTGAGGGGAGATGGCCAGGAATTTGGATTTTAACTCAAAGCAACCCGGAAGTGGGGCTTTACATAATGCAGTGAATGACAGCCAGGACTGTGTCCTAGGCTTACTTGGTAAGCTCTTTTTTACTTCTTAGATTGTACCATGTACCAGATCAACTGTTTGCAAATCTCTACTGTTGTGCTGCAAAGACTGTAGAAGTATCAGGGATAATTTTTTGGAAGCTGATCATGAAGCCTATTGAGAAAGGAGTTAAGTTCTGAGTTCAGACTGTTGTTTGCATCCAAGTTTGTGTTTGCTGTTTATGATTCTTTGCTACACTAAGTGTTTTCCATGGAAGATCATCTTTAGCCTCACCTGGAGCTGTTAGACTTGGGGAACCTTAGGTTTAAAGAATTTTTAACAAGATCTTTATCTGATTAATACTCATGAAATACTCAGATGCATAGATTTGGTGTGTAGCTTCTCATGAAAAGTCTCTTGGGGACAATTTTAGGTGTATTTCACATTTTAAAATCATTTCTCAGAAACTTATTTTTCATATTTGTTATTCTTTTGGAGTTCAGGAATGCTGTGCCAAACCACTAACAGCATAGGTTTTGTTATCATAAAGATTAAACATTAGAATCAAATAATCATAGAGAGGCTGGGGAGATGATTCTTCAACTTAAAAAGTACCTGCTGTGTAAACCTGATGACATGTTTTCAGTCACCAGTACCCATATAAAACTGTCTATAGAGCATGCATACATAATTTCAGTACTCCTAAGGCGAGAGGAGAGGAAGAAACAGGAAAATCTCTATGAAGTTTACAGTCCTGGATCACCAAGGTAAAAAACAAGAACATCCCCTAAAATTTAATTTATACTTATCACAAACACATACACAATACACACACAGACACAAACACACACACAGAGAGAGAGTAAATAAATAAAAGTCCTTAAGAATAATTTGTATGTATATGTAATGATCAACCATACTGTTGACAAAAAGAGTACCCCTTCTTGACCTGTATTCCTCCAACCAGATTACATATGATAATACACTGAATACTAATATACTTACATCAGGCCTTCATGATCTGATTGTTTCTGTCAGACCATTATTTTCTTCCTTGTATAGCTTTCATTAGATTCATCATCATTTCTGTCATTTTGTACTGATCTTTTTCTTACAGCCAATACTTGGAAATGTTTGCTAGTCTGTTTTTTCCCTCACTCCATCTTCTTTATTGTGAAGAAATCCTTTTTACCTCTCTGGCTAAACACAGGCTCAGTTTTCTTTCAACTCCCTCAATAGGCCACCCTTTCTTATGAAAAGATTCTTGCTTTCAAGACTGTCTCAAACACAATAGGTGACTTAAACTCTATAGAACAATATGCATGCTTGGCTATTCTCACTGGTTTATCTTCAATGACTACCTAAGATATTGCAGCATGATGCTATCAATAAATAGTCATTGGAATTTTTAATAAATGTTTGGATGATAAAATAAACTAAGACCCTAGAGACAAAAATCAGCATTTTCAAATATTCTGGTGCAGTTTAATAATGTAAGTAGAAACTATCTTTAGTGACTTGTGGATAGAGCACATAACAGAAACGCTACACATTTTATTTCCTTATGTATCTCCATATTTTTTATCAGCACTCTGAAGTCACCTCTTTCCTTGTTTGTCATTCTCTTTTCCATCATTACTTGCTTTCTCAGTGTTAGTGACAACTCCGTAGAAGAAAATGTTCTCATGTAAAGTGAACTATGTTTCCAGGGCTGGGCAAAGTTCTGCTTTTTCATTGTAAAATTTCTGTTATTTTATATTATATAGAATATATTGTACAAAACCTTAATGTGCTCTTCCTATTTTCACAGAAAGCCTCTGACACCACATATGAGGTACAAAGTAAGATTATAGAAAGAAAGATAGAAGTATTAGAGAGAGACAGACAGACTGGGGGGCAGAGAGATGAAAAAATAAGGAAGAGAAGAGGAGGAGTAAGAGGAAGAATAAAAGGAAGAAGGAAGAAAAGGAGGGGAAGAAAGAGAATTATTTACATCCTGAGTTAATGCATCAAGGAAGCCCCTGCTAACATTTTGAAGAATGTTTTAGAATTCTTTTCTCCAATATTTCAGAAATGCACATCAGGGTTCTTTTCAAAAATGTTTTATTTTGTTTATCAGGATTCCTATGTTGGGTTAAAAATAAATTTAGGATATATATTTATTCTTGTTTGCTACAGATGAGAAAGTTCAATTTTATGTTAGTCGTGTAACTGAATATTAAGAGATTTTGTGTACAAGAAAACCTAGGATAGCTAAAATAACCCTAAATAATAAAAGAGCTGCAGGAAGTGTTATTTTTCCCAATTTCAAATTGTATTAGAAAGCAAGAATAATAGGAAAAAAACAAGATATTGGCATCAAAACAGATACATCAATCAATGGAATTGAATTGAAGATCCAGACATAAATCTGCACGCTGGTGGACACCTGAATTTTGTTAAAGAAGCCAGAAATACACATTGGAAAAAAGACAGAGTTGTCAGTAAATGTTGCTGGCCAAACTGGATGGCTACACATTGAAAAATCCAAATAGATCCATATATATCCCTGTACAAAACATAACTCAAAAGAGATGAAATACCTTTACATAAAACCAGAAGAGAAAATGGAAATACCCTTGAATTCAATCACACAGAAAAAGACTTTTTGAATAAAACACCATCAGCACATGTGGAAAAATAAACAATTTAATCAATGGAAACTCAAGAGACTAAGAAACTTCTGCATAGCAAGGGACACCATCATTCAGAAAGTAGCAGCCTACAAATGGGAAAAGATTCTCACCAACTAAATATCTGATAGAGGGCTAATATTCAAAGTATATAAAGAATCAAAAAGGCTTGATATCAAGAAAACAAATAATACAATGAGATACAGATTTAACCAGAATCTTTTTTAACAAAAAAAGAAACTCAAATGGCAAAGGAACACAGAAATGTTCAACATCCTTAGCCATCAGAAAAAAAATGCAAATCAAAACTACTTTGAAATGTTGTGGGACAATGCTCTTGTAAACTGTAGCATTTTGTCAATTATATTGGTTTAATAAAATGCTGATTGGCCAGTATCCAGGCAGGAAGTATAGGCAGGGTGACAAAATTAAGAGAATTCTAGGAAGAGGAAAATTAAGGACACAGTCACCAGCCAGTCAGAGAGGAAGCAAGATGAGAATGCCTTACTGAGAATAGGTACAAAGCTCTGTGGCTAAACATAGATAAGAATTATGGATTAATTTAAGTTGTACAAGCTAGTTAGTAATAAATCTGAGCAATAGGCCAAACAGTTTATAATTAATATAAGCCTCTGTTTTTTTTGTTTTTTTTGGGACTGAACAGCTGTAGGACTAGGTTGGACAGAAACTTCTCTGTCTATATTGGAATTTCATTTTACACCTGACAGAATGGGCTAAGGTCAATAAAATATGTGGCAGCTCATGCTTGTGACTATGTGGAGGAAAACCCATGCATTTCTGATGGGAGTGCAAATGTTAGAAACTGGAAACAACCTATATGTCCCTCAACAGATGAGTGGATAAAGAAACTGTGGTACATTTACACAATGGAATAATAATCCTTTGTTTTAAAAATGAAATCATGATATTTACAGGTAAATTGATGGAAATAGGAAAAGTCATCCTGAACGAGGTACCCCAGAACCACAGATATGGTATACATTTACTTATATGTGTATATTAGCTGTAAGTCAATGATAAACAAGCCACAGAACAACACAAGTTAGGTATAAACTAAGGGACTAGATAGGATAGATAGATTTCATTTGGAAAGGGAAATGGAATGGATAGTAATGGATGGATAAATGAGGCTGGAACAGGATGATTATTATGAAAGCAAAGAAATTGGTCCACCATAATGGGAAAAACAGATTCCCAACTGGCTATTTCTTGTTATTAAGTGACTTTTCTAGTCCCAGAATTGAGTTACATGTGTTTGACTTGTTGGCCACAGGGATGACCTAGACACTCACAACATCCCAGGTCTTTGCTCAAAACTATAGGCTGCTCTCTACAAACCAAAGTCAAGGCTTCATTGCTGAAGGCAACATCTACTCAGCTCATTGAACACAAAGAATTTGCACTGGTGCCTACAAAAAACCTTTAGTCCTGCCTATGAGACGGGCTAGTGCAATGGTGGCACAAAGCTTGTAGGAGTAACCAACCAATATCAGACTTAACTCACAGTTGACTCCATGAGATAGTACCCATACCTAGCACTGTTTGCATGTCTAAAGTCTAGGTAATTCAGTGATCTAGGGTAAAAACAAATACTACTCTCCTAAAACAAACAAACAAATGTAGCAAGAAAGACACTTCATAACATTGTGGTAAGCTCATAGATCAGTGCTTAGGAAGCATTCATCAAAGAAGTTTAGATCTAGAGCAGGTGGGAGCAAATTCAGGGACCCAGAGCAAGACATTATACAGAGAGTGAGACCTTGATATGCTCATCTCTAAAAGGGACATCTCCTTCAAATTCATCCTGTCAGAGCTCAGTGAACCCTGGGGAAGAGGATGTGGAAAGAATGTAAGAGCCACAGGGGACAGAGGACATCAAGAAAAGATGACTCTCTAAATCAACATGATAAAAGCTCATATGAACACACAAAGACTGAAGCAGCATGCACAAGGCATGCCCAATTCTGTACCAGGTCCTCTGTGTATATGTGATGTTATCCAACATAGTGTTCATATGGTATTTTCAAGGGTACAAAGAATAGGTCTCAGAGGATTTTTTTTGCCTTTTCTTAGGTTCTTTTACTTATATCCCGGTTTGGGTTAGTATTGCTGTGCTGAAATACCATAACCAAAGCAATTTGGAGAGGAAAGTGTCTAGTTCAGCTTACACTGCAAGGTAACAGTCTATCATTGAGGGAAGTCATGGCAGGAACTCAACAGGAAGAGATGGGATCTGATGCAGAGGCCAAGGAGAGGTGCTGTTCCTGGCTTTCTCTCAGAACTAGCTCAGTCTACTTTCTTATAGAACAAAGAACCATCCGCACAAGGATAACACCACTCACAATGGGTGTTATCCCGATCAATTGTGAGTTAAGATTGCCTTACAACTGGAGCTTATAGGGACATTTTCTCAGTTGCTATACCCTCCTTTCACAGAAAACTGGTTTGTGACAAGTTGACATTACTAACCAAGATACCTCCAGTTTGTTGTTTTTTTCCAATTCTGATGTCAGTTTTTGTTTTATTTTATGTTTTATTTCATTTTATTACTATTCCTCTAAAAGTCTATTTGCTTTGTAATGAGAAACAGAGAGTAGATCTCTATGGGAGAGGAGGAACTGGGAGGAAAAGAGGGAGTCAAATTTGTAATCAGGATATATTATGTGATAAATAAATATATTTTCATAAAAGGAAAAGAAAAATAACTTTGGCAATATGACATAATTTTTGACCTGGTGTGTTTCTTTTGATCATCCTTTAAAAACAATAAAAATTCTGATAAATATTAATGATATGGCATTACTTTTAATATCAGGATATTGAAAACAACTTACACATTTAATATTAGAAAAGTGGTGAAATGTATACTGACACATCAATTTACTATTTAGTACTCTAGATTATTAATAGCTATAATTCCCAATTCTATCTTGGTTGATGCCTGTTCTTTAATTTACTTACATTTAAAAAATATGATGCAGAATTTATTAAGAAGTTTGCATATGTATATATATATATATGTGTGTGTGTGTAAATAAAAGTCAAGGGAGTGTTATCCTTAACTATATTATTCAAGTATAGGTCAGGTTCTCAGGAAGAGGGTGACACTCTAGAGTTGTGTCTGAGATGAATGGTGGACAGATAACAAACAGAATATGGCTTCATAAGGAATCAGTGATCCCAAGAGTTCTATGTAGTACACATGAGCAATTGTAGAGAGCCTAGTGGAACTGATGCATAGGAGCCCTTATGATGCAGAAAAAAAGAAAGTTGGAAGAGTTGGAAAAAAATCAGCTTTAGCATACAAATGAATTCATCACATGTGTTCTGCTATCTTTTTCAAAGAAAAATTCCTTTGATTCTGAATACAAATGAACCATATTTTGATCATTAAAATAAAAGTGGTGGAATCATTTTCTTACAAACTCTACTTCAAGTATTCTTCTACTTTGAGTGATAATAGCAACTTCCAATGTGCTTTCATATTTAGATGTAGAGGAGACACTTGGGATGCAATGTATATAAGCATGACTGTTATGCCAACCTTTCTCTAACATTTCTCTTCCTATATTTTAAAATTAGAAAACACAACTCATGTTGCCTTCTGATGATTTTTGTTTGCTACCCACTGTTTACTATCAGCATTTTCACACAAAATTATGTTTGTATTAATATTTCTCTCCAGGTGTATATGTTGCACAAGTAAGTACCACTCAGCTAAAAGTACAACTAAAACACCTCAAATGAGAACATGGCTGGTGTGGGAAGTCGTTCTGTATGTGTATTGCTTTTATTGGTTAATGAATAAAGAAGTTTCTGTTGGCCAATGGCTTGGCAGAGTGGAGCTAGGTGGGGAAAGCTAAATTGAATGTTGGGAGAAAGAAGGCAGAATCTGGAGACACCATGTAGCTGCTGCCAGGAACAGATGAGCCAGAACCTTGCCGGTAAGCCACAGTCACATGGCAATACACAGATTCATAGAAATGGATTAAATTAAGATGTAAGAGCTAATCAATAAGAAGCTAGAGCACTGATTTAAATATTATAGTTTCTGTGTGATTATTTCGGGAGTCTGGGTGGCCAGGGAATGAATGAGTGGCTCCAACAACACATGGTGATAACTTCATGGTAATGATTCTGCAGTTTTGTTTTGCTCCCTACATATTGCAACACTAAATCATGGGTTCTTACAGAAATGCATTCATGCTTGGTATTGTCAGTTTCTCCATTTACTACGTTCTTCCATGCCCTTCTCCTGATCCCCCTTTCCAGCCAGATATACATTTTAAGATTGAGGTTTTTTATATATAATGCAAGTTGTTACCTGATTAAACCCAAGACATATCAGATCCACAAGTGGCTAAAATTTACTCTCCTGCTGAAAACGTTTGATGAGGCAGAGAAGAGTAGGAAAACCAATGGGAGACAATCTAAATGAAACATTTTTGTTGATTTTCTTATATCCATGAAGTTATCTTTGCTAAAATTGATTGATTGCCTATGTGCTACTGTGCATCCAGGTCCTTCAGACTTTCCTATACCCCATTCATTTCTTTTTATGATTAACACTTGACATAGATGAGGAGGGGCTCAATTATAATGAATGCGTGTGCTTCAGCATAATCGAGCTGAGCTCCTTGAACATGGTAGAATTATTTTTCATTTCTTGACTGTCTGAAATGAGTTACAGAAGGATCTCCATAAGCTGTAGTACAGGAATAACTTCTCATGTCTGAAAGCCTTGGCGTGCACATCAGGTCCAGATCAGTAAGCCATGTATTGGACAGTCTTCTCCCTACGCTTGGAATGGGTGTGGGGTACATTTCCTTGCAGCTGTTCTCCACTGCTGAGGTGGGGAGTAGGCTGTGCAAGCATCACAGTAGGCCCTTCTATAAATCAGATTGCATCTCTGCAGGATAAAGGCCAAGCTTCCCCTAGTGATATTAGATACAGCTCCCCAGTAGCTCAGGGAGAAAGGGCCCATTTGGATCACTTCCATTAGCAGTCAGCATCCCTTAAGCCACTTTATGACTGATGAGGCTGTGTGTTGTGGTAACTTCCCTCTGAAGTTGTAAAGAAGAAACAAAAGAATTGTGCTTGTTCTATCAGACTCCGACACCATTCAGATATTGGTTTGAAGCTCAGATTTTTGTACATTAAAATATATCTTGACTTCAAAATTTTAATCTTGCCTTGAAAAGTAGATAATCCCTAAATTTCTAGTTGTACAAAGTAAAATTCGGCAACCTAATGTAATCTGGACAGTCTAAACATTGTAGTATTCTTGCGTATAATACCCCAAAGAACAGAATTACCTTATGAAAACCTGCAGATATCTCTTGTCCATGAGAAAATCATCTGGTTGACATCAGAGAGTAAGAAAAGAAATATGGACCAAATTATTTATTCCATAGTCCTATGGAAAAATCATAGTCTCTTATAAGACCCCACTGCTTACTTGCTATGTAAATTTCAGTTAATATCTCCTCAAATAGTTGGGATTCCATCATGATATAGCATGAAATATATTAGTTACAATTGCTGCTGCACCAAGTGATCATAAACTCTGTTTTATAAGATGACACAAAGAGGTTATCTTAAACTATCTTAGCAAAAAATTCTAAAAGGGATTTTGCGGTGCTAAAAGCAAGTTATCAGTAAAAATATTCCTCTCTGTTGGCTACAGGAAGAATTAATTTTCAATTTTCCAGATGTTAGAGTCTATTGTCTGCCAATATTTGTTGTTGTTCTTTTTTTTGGCTTATTGGTGTATCATCCCAATCTCTCCTATCATCACATACTCCTCATTTCCCATCACCCACCTTCCTCTGATAAAGGTCATGTGGTTACAGAGACCATTCATAATCATTAGTCATATTGTCACATACATTTTATACTCCAACATAGTTATAACATCCAGGTATTAGGGTATCCCTAATGGCTCATAGTTAGTAGCCTTCTTTATATATATTGAGGATAATGGCACAATAAATGTTCACTGTTGTCCTGAAAGAACTTGTGTCAATCTGAAACAGCTACTTATCATTTTCACAAGTTTATCATTATCAGAATATTCTTGCTAGAAGTAAAAACAAAACAAACAAACAACAACAACACACATACCCCCAGAGAAATTGTCAGACTGGGTAAAGTATTTGTTGTGAAAGTGAAGGTCAGAACCCCAGCACCTCTGTAAGTGCCAGGTAGGTGTGACAGTCTTGTATTTTTAATGCCTAGGAAGAAGATAAAGGAAGAATACCCATGCAAGTTAACTGGCAAGACTAGCAGAATCAGCACATTCCGGTTTTAAAATAGAAAACTTACCTAAGTATATAAGGTAAAGAGTGATTGAAGAAGACTCCCTACATCAAGCTTTGGCCACCAAGGCATATGCACACATGTGTGCTCCCCTGCTGTTAACACACTTTGTTTTACTAAACAAAACTGCATTAAATAACATGTCTGCTCCTGTCCAATTCTACAGTAGTAAAAAGTATGTCAGATTTGCACACATTCTAGCAAGGGAGAGCTTGGTGCACTCTTCCAGTGCACAGCTCTCTCACACACACAAGAAGGGAAAACGTGATAGAATTTCTAAGAGCAAAAAGCAACGACAGCAACAAAGCTTTAAGAAGCCAGAATTATTATGTTCATGGTATATATTTGCTTCCTTCCCTAGTGAGCGTTTAGTGTCTCCTGTGTGGGATTTGCTGAGTTATGTGTGGAAAATATCGGGAAGAACACTGAGTGATGCAGCCAATCGTGAGGACAAAAGCAGATGAGTGAAGCAGGCTGCTTTCTCACTCACTGCACCATTAACCCAGTGAAAGCCCTTTGGTTTTTGAGCATGAGAATCGGAGAGTCATCCCAGATTTCAAAGTTCATGAGAACACAGGCCCTGTGATATGAGGGAATTGGAACTATGAGGTATTTTCAGCCTCTGATTTAATATTCTTTCCAATTGCACTGACATCATCATCATTTATCTTCAAGGAAACCAGACGGAGGCCAAAATAGTTTCAGTTTCGCTCTTTTACTGGTAAATTCCAGGACGTTTGCTGATGTCCGCTATGAAGTGATAATTCACGCTGCCAACACATTAAATGAACCAAGTAAATCAAACTATTTTTCATAGGGGAGTAGCCTGGGGAAGTGAAAGAAACAGCATGTTGGCCTTCACATGCTGGGCTATTTTTGGATGGCCTTCTTCAAGGATCAATTTAAAACGAACTTCTACAATAAAGCTTTCTTCAATGAGGAAGAAAAATATGCTCAAGACCCCTTCCACTAAGCTAAACCCACCAACTTATTGCACCTGACTTAACCATACAAACTCCTTAGATTATTCTCCGTATCACGGTACATACTAAGAACAGTGATTATGGTTATGAATACATTTTTTAACGTTTGTTTAATGGTTACTTACGCAAAGACCTTTGTTATACTGTGTTCTGTTGCTTTGAAGACATACCATGATCATGACAACTCTTTAAATGAAAACATTTAATTGTAGCTGGCTCACAGTTTCAGAGGTTTAGTACATTAGTATGGCTGAAAGCATGTGGTATCAAGGCAGACATGCTGTTTCAGAAGGAACTGAACTTTTACATTAGAATCCATAGGCAGCAGGAAGAGAGGGTCACTGGGTCTGGCTTGGGCTTTTGAAAACCTCCAGTGACAGACTTCCTTGAACAAGGCTACACCTCCCAATCATTTCAAACTGTGACTCTCCCTGGTGACCAAACATTCAAACCTATGAGCCTATGAGGCTCATTCTTATTCAAACCACCACAGCCTTAGACAAACTATTTGAGCCATCATCCCCCCACTTTTTTGGGGGGATCCATTTGTATATTTGTTCATTGTTTTAATTAACAAAACCAAATTAAATAATGTTGGCTTATGTTATGTCAAATTCTACAGAAGCAAAACGTATAACAGATTTGCTCATATTCTAGCAACACAATTCTTGTGTACTCTTCAGCTGGAAGAGAAAATTCTGACTTGAGGACAATGTTGAAGAAGGAGGGAGGTTTTCGGTTATCCACTCACCATTTGTTTAAATAATGGCCAGGTTCATTGCTGAATTTTGGTAATAGAGAGACTGACATCATTGAACAATTGGCTATGTACCTCTCAATGAGCAACTGTGTCTTGTCCTTAATACTCCTTATTTTTCACCCAGCAGAAGCGAGTTGAAAAACTTATGTTAAAAATTCAAGTTGTATAATAAACAGGAAATTATGTTACTAGACTCAAAAAGCACTAGCTTTTTCTATCTATTCATGCTTACTATAGTAAGGTTCGCTGTGGAAAACATTAAATGGTATTGTCCCTTAATTGTTAAGTCTGGTTTGGAACTGCATTGTCTGTATTTCTCTGATTCAGGGTAACTCTCCGTGGCAGTCATAGGATAAGTCTTAGAATGTGCTTTTAAAGACAATCCATTACTGATCATGTCACATAGCTAAAAAAAAAACCTAGTCTTTCATTTTATTTTTATTATTATGTTTTAATGGATTGGTCTAATATCTTTACCATGTAGCTGAAAAAGGCCTGGTACCATGGTCCTGTAGGCATCTCATTCATGCTTTCCTTTGTACATGAAATTCCACTCACCTTTGTCACAAACTATATTCACATTGAGTGTTTTCTGCGTTTCCTCTATACTCATATTGCTCAAGATGATTTCTTCTATTTTCTTTTTTTCCCTACTGTTCTCATCTTCTCTAATTTTTCTATTATTACTCTTAATGAGATGCCTTTTAATAGAATAATGGATCATTCTCTTCCCTCTCCTTTAAAAATCAAGTCATGTGAATTCTTGATAGGGTCAAGAGAATTATCTATGCATTACCTCATTCTCCCTTGTCTGACCTAAGGGTATTGGCATAAATTCTGCTTTGATAATTTAGTTCATATCAACATAAAAGTGACTCACCATAATCTATAGGAATGTCTGATTATTTAAAAACAAATAAAACACACCAAAAATAAATGATTAGGTACCAGTGATCATGGCTCTGAGATTTTTACATTACACTTAACTTCAGAGAGATAATCCAAGGATCCATTTCTGTGGAAACAAATCAATAGGTTTCAGAGAACCAATTAATCTATTTAAACTATAGATTTCAAACATTTAATTTGACCAATTCTTCACTCAATATAATTTATTTTTAAGTCTCAACATATATATTTACCCAGAAAACAATCTATAACTAATTAATAAAAGAAAGAATAGAGATATCAATAACATACAACAAATAATCATAAGCATTTCTCAGCAATCCTTTCTGCAAAATACATGTGTGTGTGATAGAGAGAGAGAGACTGTGTGTGATTAAGTGTGTGAGGTAGTGTGTGTAAATGTGTATTATGTGTGTGTGTTTCAGTGTGTAAAGGCTATTTGTCTGAAATAATCCTGTAGTCATTTTTTTGTTGTTATTGTGTCTCCTCTGGAAGTTAAGGAATGAATTGAATTTTGACATTCTCTTCATGTGGAAGTAATCCAGTTCTTGAGACCTGTTGACGTTGGACTCTGCCCAGAAGACTACTGGAAGACTTGCAGCCCCACTGTACTTCCATTCCTAGTTTTCTTGCAGAAGCCTCAAGGACAACATCTTTTATAGCTATGCTGTGGAAACTTCTTCAGCCAATAGCCTTTCAGATACTGGCCCACTTCAGGCGTATTCTCATGTACTATAAATGCAAATGAAAAGCATGCATGGGTCTCTTAGCTGCTGGATTCAGTTCCAGTTCCCAGTGTACGCAGAGGACTGTGGATTGCTACTCTTTCTGTGAGTTTATCCCCACATAAATAAAATTTTGTTGTACTCCATTCCAGGAGATTGTGGGACTCTATTGTACGCCAACATAAATAAGACCAGTATGCCTTGGGTTGACACAGAAACAGTGAAAATACATTTTATTTTAATTAGTTTAAACATATTTTAGGGCACAAAATTTGCTGAATTATCTCCCAGGTTTCCTTCATTTGGATATGAGCTAATACCTTTCTTCTGTGTCTCAGCACACATTTTACAACACACTAAAAATAGCATCACTCTACTTTATAAGAATATCCGAAAAGCACGATATATTGCAATGGCTTTGCCATAGGCAGTCATCAATGTCAGAAGTCATTGGAAGATCACTGTGTGAAGAGTCTACTAACTGAATGACAAGTGAATGAAAGACTTGTCCAATTCTGTAGTTAAGACAGTGTCATATTAAGAGATTCATAGATCACTTGCATTTTGTTACATATCAGTCATATGTAAATCCTGCAAATAAGGTCTGCACAGTGGAACCTACTTTTGAAAAGATGGAAAAAGAAAAAGACACAAATGTTACAAATAGTCTATTTAACATGCAACATTTGGTGTCCAAATAGTAGAGTCAGAAAAACTGCATTAATAGCCACTGCAAAACTATTGCAGGTGGATTGAAATGGATGAAGTCAAGAGAACCTAACTGCAAGCCCATTTTGTGATTGTTTCTTTTATTGTATTTCTTTTGTATATTGAAGTAAAATTGGATTATTTTTTGGTTTCTTTTATAGTGTTTGGTTTGTGCCTTTTACTTCGTTACTCTGCCTCTAGAGCCTTTAGATGGCTTCCACTGAATGTATAATGAAGTACCTAACCCTTTAACATTGCTTAGAAATTCACACACTGACTTCATCTCAGTTAATATAACGCTGATTCTTGCCTCTCCCCTGGACCTTTGTACTAGCTCTGCCTGGGATTTGACCTTATCTGTAAAATCTATTGATTGTTACTATGATTATCATGGCATTTTACAGGGTTCAATGTTCAATAATATTACTAATCAAACATGTTCAAACATTTTATATGAAATGTTTTTCAAATGCAGCTCAAAACACACACACACACATTAATAAAGTGTATATTCCATTCTGACTAAGCAGTATGATTTTCCTGTAGTGAAAGGGGAGAGCACGGGCCTGCTTTCATCCCACCCGGCTCCCGCAC
>LOJH01025856.1:5548-18598 GCA_001685095.1 Ellobius talpinus
TTCTCTCTCTCTCTCTCTCTCTCTCTCTCTATCTATCTATCTATATATATATATGTTTGGATTTCTCACCTGTCTTCATTCTTTTTTCTTCCCTGCCATGGGCCAAGACAGCTTCTTTATTCACCAATGATATTAAAATATATTCACAGCATACAAAGGGAAATTTCATATCACCTCCCCTTTTCTGTCTAAATAAAAAGTAAGATTTTTAACTTTAACATAGTAAAATTACATAACAAAACAGGTATCAAAAAAGAATTACACTTAGGATATTTAGTCTATTTGTATCTGGAAAGTTTCATGTTTAATTTATCTTTTATCATAACTAAGAAAAACTACAACTGTCTGTCTTCAACTCTTTAAAGACACAATAAAGATGTCATATTACTTAAGTAAACAGGAAGTGCATTGTAAGCAACTTCCAAAACTCTAGAATTGACAGAGATATCATGCTGCCTGGACAGTCACCCAAAGTTCTTCTGTAACTTTGGGGCATCCATATTTAGCATACAGGCCCATTTTGTCAGTCACTTTCTTCTATGTACTCCAGAATGTCTAGCAGACCCTTTCATGAAGCAGCAACAATTAAGGACTGTCTCACCTTTTTAAGGCAAGTTCAGTGGTCATTTTCTGTGGGTTCTGCATGTCCAGTTCATACAGCATACCATTAAGCAGTCTAGGCAAGAGCAATTTCTTGCCAAAATAGCTAGCAAACTCTATAAGGAGTCACTTCGATGCTCATCATCCTCTTGAAGTAGATCAGTGCTGCATTAAGCAGACATGTCTCACTGTCAAGAAAAGTCTAAGTTCTAAAAACATTTTAAATATCATATTTTGTAAGTCTTTGAAAGAGTTGAAGAATGCCTACACATCTGAACTATATTTCTGTACATCTAGAAAAGCTAACTAGCATGACTATTAGTTTGATTATTATAGATGACTATCTATTAATCAGTATTTCTTAATTCTATATTACATTTTTAAATGAGAATTACAAATACATAATACCTTAAACAATAATAGAAATATACATATACACAGTGTAAGAAAATTGGCTTTAAATTTGTATCAATAGACCAAGATCCATACCAATGCAAAGTATTCATCTCTATATCATATCCCCCTTATTTTATTTTTAGAAAACAAACATTTATAAACAACAATTTTGGAAATTTGAGATTTTTTCTCTAAATTGCTTCCTGCTGTTTGTTGGGCAATGTATTTTTAGGGTTCAGAGAGACCTTTCAGGGGATCTTATTTCATCAAACCACATTAGCCTGGAAGGAATCGACAGGTTCTCATCTGTGGAAACAAAAGCAGAACCTCTTTTTCAAAGTAGCATATCCTTAGACCCAAATTTTGAAGTCAAGATACTTTTATGTTGCTTTGCTTAGCAGCCTCCAAATCAAATGTCTCTCTACAGTAAAAAAAAATTAAAGTAGATATAATAATATACATAATCTTGACTCTCTGTATTTCATCTTTTGTGGCTTTTTTCTTTTGTCCTTTAATTTAAGACTGTCTGTACTCTTTTTATATTGTATATATTCTTTTTCTTCTCTCTCCCAAGCCTATGCACATTTTTTAAACACACTATGACCCATTCAGAAGTTTATTTCCATCTAAATCTGTTTTAATGCATATCTGTAATTATCATCTGACCAGGAGCACTTTTAAAGTGGTAAGCATCTTGGTAGCAGTGGCCCTAGATTCTGGGTATATCTCTCTTAGACTTTTAACATGGTGGAGGTATGTTCACCACAAGTTCTGGGACTGCTGGAGGGAGCTCTGCTTACTACCTTAACTATGGAAAGCATTGTGTAACACATAAATCCTTTTTGTCTATGCAGCCTGGAAATGTCTCCATGTGTGGTGGTGGGAATCCACCATGCTTCTCTGCCTGTACATGCCTAGGATAACAGGTAAGTGGGCATACAAGCACCCAGACCCGAAGTGAGTGGCTATCCATATGGTTTACCCTAAATGTATGTGTGTCATTTTGTAGTCAGAGATTGCTCTTTTGTTTTCTGGCTGCCCAGACCCAAACTATATTAATTATAACACTTGTTGGCCTATTGCTTCAGGCTTCTTATTACCTAGGTCTTATATCATAAATTAACTCATTTCTATTATTTTGTGTGTTGCCAAGAGGCTGTAGCTTACAGGGTAAAGTTCCAGTGTCTGTCTCTTTTGGCAGCTACATGGTATCTCCTTGACTCTCTGCTCTCTCCATATATCTCTGTTCAGATTTCCCACCTGACTTTATTTTGCCCTGCCATAGCCCAAACAGCTTCTTTATTCACCAATGGCAATAAAATATATTCACAGCATACAGAGAGGAAAACCCATCAGAAAAAAACCCTTAAGGACTCACTTCTCCTCTCTAGCTGTCTGTCTCTGTGTCTGATTCTATTTTTCTGCCTCTCACTCACTTTCTCTCTCTGACTCTCCCCCCCTCTTTTCCCTTTTCATCCTTCCCCCTCTCATTCAGTGGATTTCAGGTCTTTCTATGTAACCTAGGTTTGTCTTGAACTTCTTCCTAGTTGCTGGAATTACTTTTGTATATGCCACCTTACCTAGAAAAAATTCTACATAAATTATACTTCAAAATGGAATTTAAAAATATATGCATTGCTTGAGTTCCTGGGAACTTTGCTTGGCCAGTGCTAACTCTCTCACCTTGTTCTCTTCTGACTCACTCATGACCTATTAATCTCCTATAACATTAAAAGCTTTCCTATCTTTTAAACTGATTTATTTGACTCTCCAGTCACTCATCACTCTTCAATCTTTCAGTTCACAGACATTATTCTGGCTTGACTTTGAAAGCCTTATGTTGGAAAGTCAAATATAGTGGCTGAGTGACTTCAGTTTAAGTTGTGAGATATTAGATTTTGATGAAAATATAGGCTTAAGTACCAAGAACGGGGCTTGGAAGAGTTATCTTTAAAATTTTGCATGACATTGACATTATGTGATCCAGGGGAAGCAGTTTGCTTTATGCATTAAGGCCAGAGTTTAGTGTATAGCTGAATTACTCAGAGTATATCACTAGTACATGGGTGAGGATGGTTGCAGAATGCATTTTTAGGTCATCATTCAGGTGGCTTGGGTGTAAGCGTTTTCTGTCTAAACTTTATATTCAGTAGGACTATTTATAGAATCATGTGTCATATGTGTGTGTGGTGGTTGAGGAGGAGTGGTCACTCTTCATATCAATAATAGATTTGTGCAGGTCTGTAAATTGTACTCTCATCCCTTGTATCAAATAGCTTCGTATTTGTATATAATCTCCCCAAATTTCCTGTTTGCTTTTAAGTCATCCTAGGTTACATAAAGAATCTAACGTAGTATGAACATTATGTAGTAGCTGTTACACTTTATTATTTTGTGGATTATGATGGGAACATGACTCCTATCTGAGTTTCATATAAACAGCCAAAAGAGCTTGCCTTTCAATGTTTCAGAGACTTCAATTCAGGTAATGCCTAAATTTTATTTTGCTACAGAAAATAACTTTAGTATGAGTCAGCAAAGAGCTGCAGTTTATTTATTAAAAGGTATATTTTGGAAAAAAACTTCTTTATCTATTAATTTATGTGTGTTTGCCAAGACATACATGTTGAGATCAGAGGATAAGTTGATAGAAGTTGATTCTCTCCTGACATCATGCAAGATCTGACAATGAAACACTGGTCATCTGGCTTAGCTATAAGTTCTTTACCCACTGAGCCCTCTCAGAGGCCCCAGAAGACATTTTATACACAGACTTGTTTTTAAAGCATGGAAGAAAAATAGAGTGTGTCTTAGTTACTCTCCTTTTGCTATGATAAAATTCCATGAAAAGAGCAACTTAAGGAGAAAGGGCTGGTTTTGCCTCACTGTTCCATTGGGTTAGTGTTCATCATAGCAGGCAAGTCTCATCAGAATACAGGGGAAGCATAGTTCCAGGAGAAGAAGCCTGGTTGACCAGTGCATACACACACAGGAATAATGGAGTGGAAGAGTAGGGCTGGCCCACAAAACCTCACTACTGGTCCCCAGCTTTCTCTGGCAAGTCATAATCTCCTGTGAGTTCCATAACCTTCTCCAACAGTACCATTATCTAGAAAAAATAATTTAGACACATGAGCCTATGGTTCATTTCTATTTAAATACCAATAGATAGAAGATTAGGCTAAGACAATACTCAAGAGGTTAGGCATGAGCTTCTCAAAGGACAGTCACACTTCATTTTACATTTCTTTTTTTTGATAGCTAAGTGCACAGTTTTGGTGAATTTTGAGATTGCTAAATAAAAGTGGGTATAGGGACAAATTTAAATGAGACCACAAGTGTTTTTTGAGTGTGAATGGCATGATTGCTCTTGGTGAGGAAGAACCTGTAATCTCAGAGTTTTAGAAAATTAAGATATTATTCACTATTAATCTTCACCAGTAAGTCAATATATTTGCTTGTGAAGTTCCCAGTAAACATTTTATTGAAGTATGAGGGTCAACCTGAAGTCAGATAAAACCAGGTCTTAAACTGAGTGTGTCACAGTTTTAACATTCTGATTTTGGTGCTGGAGAACAGTTTGTAATCTGTCAATCATGTTTTAAGTAAACACTGATTGGCCAGGCAGGAAGTATAGGTGGGAAAAACAGACAGGAAGTAAAAATAATGCAATGAGAACAGGAGAATTCTGGGAATGAGTAAGTTGATTCCTCCCAGTCCTGCACAGACCACCAAGGAAGCAGGATGGGATCTGCCAGCTGAAAAAGTTACCGAGCCATATGGCAAAAATAGATAAGAATAATGGGTTAATATAAGCTACAANTAAACACTGATTGGCCAGGCAGGAAGTATAGGTGGGAAAAACAGACAGGAAGTAAAAATAATGCAATGAGAACAGGAGAATTCTGGGAATGAGTAAGTTGATTCCTCCCAGTCCTGCACAGACCACCAAGGAAGCAGGATGGGATCTGCCAGCTGAAAAAGTTACCGAGCCATATGGCAAAAATAGATAAGAATAATGGGTTAATATAAGCTACAAGAGCTAATATGTAGCATGAGCTAATGGGCCAATCAGTTTTATAACTTATGGAGATCTCTGTGCGACTTTCTTTGGGGCTTTCTGGCTGTGGGGTACTGGGCGGGACAGAAATCCCAACAAGCAGGCCCCTCATGTTACATGATTTAAATTTTTTTCTCTAAAGAAAAATAGTATTCTCTCCATGTCATCAACCATCATATCAAGTGCTAATTCTGCTGGAATTTTGGATCCTCATCTGGTAAAATGCTGTGAGCAAACTCTGGAATGAAAGGCTCCTTTTCTTCCTATGTACCCATGATTTCCTTATGTTTACATTATGCTTGATAAAAAGGAAGTACATATCAGACAATAATATTATTCTTCAATATTTCAATTAATTTCTATCCATGGTTGGTTGTATCTATACAAGAGAAGTCTCAAAAGTGCAAATGGCCTAATGTACAATACTCACTAATGCCTCTCCCAGCTTTGTCACTTTGAAGTTGTATATATTGGGAAATCATTATATGCTTGACATCAGCATCTTTTATTTCTGAGTGATATACCTGTTTCAGTATTGATTGTCTTGATTAAAGGGTATATGAAACCTAGTACAGTTTCAAATATTTGGCTAACAATACTTACTTCCCAGCTTCAACTTATATTTACAAGAGCATAACCAATTGTACATTTGTAATTTCATTTATATAGCACAGCTACAGATGATATCTGGATTCCAGAACATATTACATCTCTAGAGTTCATCATAAGTTTCAATTTGAGGAAAATTACTGATCAAAGCTTTCTGATAAATTTTGCCTTTTAAAAACATTGATGTGGTGTGGGGGGTGAGGTGTGTGTGTGTGTGTGTGTGTGTGTGTGTGTGAATTTTCAAGGCTGATTCTCCTCTTCCACCATGTGGGTACCAGGAATTAAACTCAGGTTACTGCATTTGGTGGAAGGAGCCAAAACTGGGCCATTTCAACATCCTTCAATATTGTCCAAGGTTTTCTGTCCTCTGCGGTTCTGCAGCAGTTAAGTTTGAAAGAATCACACAGAGGTCTAAATTTATTGGCCCATTAACTCAGGCTTCTTATTAACTCTTATAGCTTATATTAGCCCATTATTCTTGTCTACATTAACCATGTGGCTTGTTACATTTTTTGGCAAGGCAATCACATCTTGATTGCTCTGTGGCCTGGTCATGACTGCAGAAAAGAGCTTTCCTCTTCCCAGAATTCTCCTATTCTCATCATCTTGCCTCTATTTCCTGCCTGGTTGACCTGCCTATACTTCCTGCCTAGTTACTGGCCAATCAGTGTTTTATTACAATACAATTGACAGGATACAAACCATTGTCCCACAGCACTTTAATTGTACATTTGCACTATTTTTTTAAAAAATAACTAAATTGTTGAGATTTAAAGGCTGACAAGTCTGATAAAACTTTTTTACTGTTCTTTTCCTTCCTCTATCCTCCTTCTCTCCTCCCTCCCTCCTCTCTCTCTCTTCCTCTTTTACTCCATTCTTTATTCCTTCCTTCCTTCCTTCTTTTCTCTCAAGACAACATTTCAATGGTGGTCTAAGCTGGTTTTTAATTCTCTTTCAGATATTAATACTATGAAATGGATGAAATACTTTTCTTCCTTTCTGGCAAAAGATATCTAACTAACATTTGTCCTGTAGGTGTGGGTCAAACCCTGAAAACAGTTATCCTGGAACACACTAGCTTCTCTGCAAAGTTGGACATATTGAAACCAACTGAGGTGATTCTTCACTGCCAGGGGATAAATTTTTACAAGAGTAACAATTTATTCTTAAATTCCTTCATTTGAACTCTCCTTTGCCTTCCAAATACCTTTTAAAATGTGAGTGCAGAATATTTATGCCATCACTAAGCTTAGATTACATTTTGGTTACCTCTAGGCACTCCTTGATTTACCATTTACGATTATTTAGTTTTGATTCACACTTATTTTTCACCATCAGACAGTTAGTGTGTGCTGGACCCACCAAGTTTATTTCCATCAGTTAGTCATCTCACTGTGGTCCTTCCCACTGCCCTACTTTGAACTAGGCAGCTTTCTCCATCTTAGGACAATCTTTTGCTAGTTTAGATTCTTCCCATTACTCAAGGAGCTATTCAGTTCCCCCATTTCCTCTAGCAAATTTGATTCAATTTTTCCAACCTTCTTTGAGCTCCTGGGTATGTATGGAATGCAGCAAGGTTTTCATTGTTTGATGTTATAAGTAGCACAGTCTAAAACAGCTTGGGCATGAGAGGGTTTATTTGGTTTACATGTGTCCATCACAGTCTATTCCAGAGTGAAGTCAGGGCTGTAGCAAAAGCAGAAACTGAAGACATAAACTGCAGCAGAGGCTTTAGAGTAATGCAAGTTACTGCTGATTACTGGGCCTTCCTTCCTATACAATCTAGAACCATTTGCCCAGAGGTGACACTACTTTCAGTGTGCTGGACCATCTCACATCACCTTCAGGCTTGTCTCTAAGTCAAGGAAATGGAGCCAATTCCTCAGCTTTAGGTTCCTTCTTCAGAGATAACTCTAGTTTGTGTTATGTTGATAATTATCCTGAACCCTGTATTCTAATAACAAAAGATATTTAGAAATGAAAAGGACCTTAGATATTATTGACCCATGCCTCTGCTCACAGAGAAGAAGCAGGGAGCTGAGTGTGGAGAGAGTATGACATATTTGTAGAGGAACAAGATTAGTGTGTGATACTGATGGAATGTTATTATTCCCAGTGCTGATGGTTAGACACATGTGGAGTTCAGTTTGAGAAGAGTAAACAAGTTTAACCATGTGCTGCAACTAAGAGTTGATGCACTGGGGTAACATGAGAATGGAGCTTGTGATGCTCAAGAGTCCTGACTCCACAGCAATGAGACATAGAGGCCAAGTGACAGGAAGCAAGCTCACTGGCCATGTTCACCTCTGTAAAAATATTTAAGGGAGCTTTTGAGGAATACCAACCATTCCACTTTCTTAATAGCTTTGGAGAATGACTGAGATGTAACCGTGCTTTAAGGTTGTAGAATTTCAAGTAGAAGGGATAAAAACCAAAACATTTTAAAAATTGGAAGGAAAAGCTATGAAAAATAAGACACATGTGGTGTGATGGAGGGTGGTAGGCCTATCAAAAAGTTAAAGAGAACCCAGAATGTTGTTACAAAGGAACTCATTGAACATAGAACTCATTTTTAGATGAAAAAAATCAGTAGAGTTTCAAAGGAGATGGTTGGGTGTGGAACTGCTTGTTACCAGTCCCAAAGATCTGAATTTGATCCCCAGGATCCATATGATAGAAGGAAAGAACTGACTTCCTAAAGTTGTCTTCTCATGTCTACCCAGCCCCCCATACACACACACACACACACACACACACACAAAGAATTAATGAAAGCAAGGAAGGCAGAAAGGAAGGAAGGAAATAAAGAAAGAAAGAAAGAGCAATAGACAGAGAACTCTTTTAAATCACCATATGTGTCTTTAGAGACATGGTAGAGACAGACATTGTTTTTTATTATTTATTTATTTATTATTATTTCATTTTATTTTTGGTGTGTGTGTGTGTGTGTGTGTGTGTGTGTGTGGACCAAGTGTTAGGTGGATTCATGGTGAACCCACCACAGTAAAGCAACAAAGAAACCTCTTGAAGGAACCCCTTTCTTTTGTCTTGTTGACATCACTATTCCTCTTGCCTCCCCAGTAGCATTTTTTTGTCTTTTTCCTTGGGATATCTCTCTGTATTTATTCTCTGATTCTGATTTTTAATTTTTCTATATTCATTTTCTTTTTCTTAGAATCACCATTTATTTCTATAAGAAAAATCTTTCCTATAGGCTATAGGCTGCCCCACATCTTATTGCTAGGATCACCTCAGTAAATATCCAACCATTCCCTTATCACCTCAGCTACAAACCTCAGCAACTCTAGTAATAATGAGTAATCACTCGCCATCACTTGCTAAATCCTCACATGTTAGTAATAGAATCTCTGTTCTCCTAGCCAGAAATGGAAACGTTATCTCGTTTTGGTTCCTCTAAGTTTTTCATTTCTCATGTCTGTTTGTCCTGATTCACTTTAACTGTTGACAGAGTCTAGGGTCAGCTGAGAGGAGTGGTTCAACCGAGGAGCTGCTTGGATCAAGTTGGCCTATGGACAAGTCTGTGATGGACGAGACTTTTGGGAGATTTTCTTAGCTGTTAACTAATGTAGGATTGCCCACTCACTGTGAAGGGAGCTCTTCCTGGGCAAGTAAGCCTGATACACACACAAACACACACACACACACACACTGTGTGTAAGGCTGCCCAAGAACCAGCAAGTGGCATTCCTCTGTGGTTCCTGCTGTCTTTCTTGTTTCTTGTCTGTGAAGTGAGCTCCCTGGTTGGAGGTTATACCGTGTGGAAGGACAAGCATGGCTGTCAGGGTTTCTGCTTTGACTTGCCTCAATGATGGACCATAGCCCAGAGATGTGAGCTAAAATATAATTTCTATCCACTGAGGCACTGCTGGTCAGTGTTTAGATCAGAGTAATAAAAGGAAACCAGAAGAGCACCCTGTCAATCACCCTGCCATATGCTGGGATCCTAGTCTCCACATCTGCCATCACCTGATTTGAGGCTTTCTTACATTTGGCCCAAGAGGCCTTTCAGAGCTGCACTTGGAGTGTTTCCCGTATGCTTACCATGTTGGATCCAGAAAGTTCTGCTTGTTGATTCTTAAGCAGCTCTTCCTGGCTCTGAATGTTTTCATCATGCTACTGTCTTGTTCTCAGGCTCTCTTTTCAATGTTTCTGATGACTGACTTGCCCTATTGAGGTTTCAGGAAAATGGTGTATCTTGCATTTTGTTTCCCTGAATGAAGTGTTTTGATGACTGGTCCCTCTCTTTCCCATGTGCACACATATACACATATGCATGCACACATCCACAGACACATATGCATTATGCATATGCACACAGAGGATTTTCCTGTCAGAGGAGCCTGCTCCTTTTCTACTTATGCTAGATTAAAGTGATGTTAATTGCTAACTTGCATATAATTCTGTTTCATTTGTCTAGGATATAACCTCCACGAGGAAATAGATTCATATATTTTGTTTATAAGGACATAAAACAGACTCTGCCACAAAGAAGCTGCCCAAAAGCACTTTTGTTTCTGTTGATGGCTTTATTTGTATTGGAGGCAGGTCTTGAATTCATGATTCTCCTACCTCAATTTCCCAAGTGCTGAGATTGCAGGCATGAGACACTAAGTCTGGCTCAACAGAAGATTGCAGAATGAATTAGGAAGCCATGAACTGCTAATTTTAAAGATATATTTTATTTTAAATTGTGTGTGTTTGTGTGTGTGTTTTTTGTGTGTGAACATAAGTGTGTATGCATTGCCTTTGAGAACAGAAGAAGGCATTGGATCCCTTGCAGCTGGAGTTACAGGCAGTTGTGAGCTATTCATTTTGGAAGCTGACAGCAGAACTCAGGTCCTCAAGAAGAGCAGCACGTGTTTCTACCTGCTGAGTCATCTTTCCAGCCCCATGGACCTATATTTTAAAAGGAACCCTGCTGAAAAATATTTTTCAATTATAGAAAGCTAAAGCTTTTAGCTTGAAACAAGAGGCTGAAAATAAAATGAACAAATCAACAAAAAAGCATGCTTTGTGCTTGTTTTATATGTCTTAAAAACATGTGCCAGTCAGCATTAAGGTCAAGCAGAAGAGCAGGATGGGTAGAGAACCATTGCTCCATTCAAGGATTGCTGGCAAGTCTTCAAGAGTTGTTTCATAGAAGCCACTCATCAAATGTGGAGTTGCAAATGCATTTCTGAGGACTCTAAGTGGGCAAAAATGTAATTTTATAGACCTCTTGCAATTAAGTGGGTGTGGGTAAATGTGGTCAAGATACACTGTATACATGTATATAATTTTTTAAAGAAAATTAAGCAACCAGAAACAAAAAAGAACTTTGCCAAAAATGTTCTTATGTTTTTGTCGTATTAAATGTTTAATTATATTCTACAGTGTGCTGGGTCCCTGTAGTCATGTAGCTAAGACCTACTTGACTGGGGGTTGAAGAGATGTGTCACACTTGGAAGGATCAGCAACTTCCCAAGAGCAATGAATTGTCCTGATACCCATCTGTAGCAGTTTATATTATGGGGAGCTCCAGGGTGAGGGCTTTTTCTGCCCCTTGGCTTTAGCATTGGTATGAAAAGGACTAAAGAATAGAACAGTGACTTTCACAAGCCAAGAAGGGAAAGGAGGGTGGTGTTGACAGAGACCTAATGGAAGACACCAGACACAGTCATAGAAAGAAGGAAGTCTAGTGCCCTATGGTGTAGTATGGACATCACATTTTATGACAATTTATCACATAGCTCACAACTTAGTACGAGTTTCCCATGTTTCCCAAATAGTAGAAGTGGTAAAAGAAATTTAAGGAAATGGAAATGGTAATTATTTTAATCATTATGCATTATATATATATGTTAAATTATCACATTATACCCAATACATAGCGTTTATTGATCAGTTTCTGAAAGGGGTTCAGAGAAACATTCAATTGCAGAGAGTCTCATGTTTGGTGCTCTGATTCTCATCACTGCCTTAAATTTCTTTAATTCTAAAAAATTTTTAAAAGAAGAATAATGCATGTTCATTTATAGCAGTGTAAACAGAGTCATTGACTTTGAAAATGTTTTAAAGTTAAAATGTACTATGTATTGTAATTTTAATTTGAAATCTCACAGGCTTATAATATTGAAGCTATTTTCAAATGCCTATTAATATATCTTTTTTATTGGTCAGCCTATTTGAAACTTTGTTCATTTTCTTCTCAGTGATTTGTAAGAATTTGTTATGTGTGCACTTAAAATATAATCTTTATGCTTAATTGACACTGTAATTATACATATTTATGAGGTACAGTGTGACATTTCAATACATGCAGTCAATACATAATGTTCAGAGCAGGGTGATTGACACATCTATCATCTCAAACATTTATAATTTCTTTGTGTTGGGAACATTTAAAATCTGTTCTAATAGCTATTTTGAATTGTGCAATTAATTATTACCCACTATAACATCCTACAACACTAACTGCTATCGCTCCAAGCCCACTGGATTCAGGACTGGTTAACTCTAATCTTTCCTACTTTACTGCTTTCCTCTGCTTCCAGGTTCTGAAAACTATTATTTGGCTTTTCTCCTTTAAATATGTGACTACCATGTATTGAGTAGAAATTCTGATAGTTTTATATACATCATTGTCTCACACTGCAACCTTGAAGGATACATAATGTTTTCATAATGATCAAAAAACAGTTTTTATTTTCACTTTTGTGTGTGGTTACACATGTGTGTTGCAGGTAAGTGTATGTGGGGCTTTGAGTTTGTGTGGAAGTTCAAGGGTCCACCCTCAGATGTGTTCCGTGAATCATTCACCTTGTTATATGAGACAAGCTCTCTCATAGAGACTCAGGGCTTATAGATAACCTGTACTGGCTGGCCAGCAAGTACTCTGTTTCATCCTATCTCCTTTTCACCAGTGCTTAAATCACTAGCATGTGCCAGCCCTGCTCAGCTTTTACATGGGACTTAGGGATCTAACTAAGATGCTCCCACTTTCACATGACTGAGCAACATCCTCAACTCTAAGGAACCCTTTGTTATCCACAGGGTATGGTCTCCAGCATTAGCAAATATCCCCAGAGGCTGAGCTATTGGTGGTATTCCAATGAAACTACTCAGTTCACAGCCATGTCTTTGAAGCTGTCTCCTTATTGTTTCCAAGCAACACTGTCAACTCAGCAACAGCACAGATTATGGGCAATGATTCCATTCCTTTTCTCATCAGCTTCTATGAAGACATGTTTCTAGCATAAACTGGAATGATTATCCTACCTGATGACATTAGTGAGAATTTGAGAACAAAAATAAAACGAATTAGTTTGTCCTTTTTTTAATTAAAAATTTCCACCTCCTCCCATTTCCCTCCCCCTCCCCCTCCC
>LOJH01025857.1:5191-18597 GCA_001685095.1 Ellobius talpinus
ACAGACATATAATGGGTCATAGAGCTCAAGCAGAAGGAGTAGATCTTTGAGAATGATAGGACTAAGAAAATGAAATATGAAACACTGTCTCGAAAAACAAACAAGCAAACAAACAACAACAAAAGAAGAAAACAAGACATAAGGATCGTGGTTAAGTCATGCTGTTGGGTAATAAAAACTCCAAGAATGATGGTAAGAATCAATTTTTAACTGTTTTTCTCACAGTCACCTGAGAATTTAGCGAGTTCTAATCATTGTCAGATAAAGTTCCTAGTGTCCATGATGAACGTGATAGATGATCAAGGTAGAGACTGATAAAATTGGACGGTGAGCCTATAGCGAGATTTTAGGATGAGATGACAATGGGTTTTCAGCATTAATTCATGCATCCTTTATGAAGGCTTTCTTTGCCTGACAGCACATAACAGGGAGCATTCCATTCACAGCATGTTTTCTTTATATTAGGTGTCAACTCTCTCAAATTATATTGATATTAACTGAAATAAATACATAAACTTTGTTAAATTCTAAACTTGTGGTAAACACCTTCAAAAGAATCCACCTCATGCTAGTTTTAATCTTTTCTTAGATGTCTTCACACTTCCAAGTTTTATAGAAATTTAAATTGTTGGAAATTTGCTTTTTTGATTATATTTTTACTTAATAGAAATTCTGAGACTAATTTGATCACTAACCAGACTGTTGAACATTTCTTTGTGTCATCAAATGTTGGTTTAATTTTCTTATAATTTGTGTATTGAATAGAATATCACTCTTAATTTCTTCCAGGAGCTTTCTTGTTGCATCCATAACTTTCTGTTTGGCATCTAAGATCTCTATTTCAGGCTGTCTCGCTTTTGTCATGCCTTCAACATAATGCTTAACCACTGACAACTTTTGATTTAACATGACATATTTGTGACTCTTCATATGAATACTTAGAGACCATTTCATGGTTGTTATTTTTTCTATTTCTATATCATTATTGGGTCTCAAGAAACAAGGTTGCCCAAAGAACAGTAAACAGATGAAGGACCACCTAAATTGATGAACAATCTAATCACGTATGTTTTCCAGTAAAGTTTATTTATACTATTTAAAATATACTATTTTACATATATTTTGGTTGTGTTTAATCCAAACAATTAGCATATAAGCTACCTGAAATACAAAAAAGCCTGAATACATTCCTTTCTTCTTGCTCTTGACTGTAGATGTGATGTGACTAGATTTCTCAGACTCCTGCTACTGGAACTTATCCTCAGTAATGGACTGTAATATGGAATTGTAAATGGAAATAAACTGTTTTTTCTTATGTTTTGAAAAGAGCATTTCATCACATCAACAGAAATGAAACAAAATAATTAAAATATCCTTTTAATAATAATGTAGAGTTTCTTATGAAATTATTGGAATGTAACCCTATTCCAAATCCAGGAGTATTGTAGTTGAACCAAGAAAGAGGTAGATTTCACTATTGACTTTGAGTCTCACTAATGGTCCATAGGACTGGTATAATTAAATAGATTTGAATCTATCATTTTGAAGGAATTACACTGGCATAAAAGGAAAGATCTTTAATTAACAACATTTGTGAGTATTATTCTTTTAACTTAGTAGTTGAGTTCCTAATTTCATGAAGACATCATTAAAAGCTGAAGAACTTCTACAGAAGTCACATTATTAGTACCCATTTCCAATAAAATCAAAGAACAACAACAACAACAACAACAACAACAACAACAACAAAATGTAGACTACCGAATGCTGCCATAATTTCTATTTTGTCTTAGTACTGGTATGATGGAATACCATGACTAAAAATCAGTTGGGGAGAAAAGGGTTTGCTTAACTCACACTTTTACATCATAATCCATCAATGCATGAAGTAAGGGAAGGAACTCCAAAAAGTCAGGAAGATGGAGGCAGAAGCTGATGCAGAGTATATGAAAGAATGTTGCTAACTGGTTTGCTTCTCATAGCATTCTCAATCTGCTTTCTCTTAAAACCTAGGATCACTGGCCCAGGGATGGCATCGCCCACAATGTGCTGGCTCTCCCCATTAATCACTAATTAAGACAATATCCTCCAATCTGTTCCTATAGAGGGATTTCCTCAATTGAGGCTCCCTTCTTTTAGAAAACTCTACCTTGTGTCAAGCTGACAAAATTAGTCAGCATGAACTAATTCCCCAAATTTTATGTACTTATAGGTTAATGGTATTTAGATGGAATGCCACTGCAATATGATTGAATTGGTCATCATTTAGTGAATTCATTATGCCAAAATGACTTATCAAAGGAATGGTTGTGATATAAAAGTGAGTTTTTTTGTGTGTCAAACTTTTCATGCCTTAACCTATGATATTCCCTGCTAAATTTTTTCTACATATGTTTTATTGATTCTCTGGGAATTTTACATCAGGCACCCCAATCATATTCACTTTCCAGTCCTTCTATGCCATTCCCCCAACCTTGTGATCCCCTCAAAAAGTTAAAAAAAGTCCCTCGAGTTTGTGTTATCTATATATTCACTGAAAAATGGTCAGTGCTCAGTGGCCTGTCCCATAAAAAGGTCTGAGTCCTTCCCTCCCATACCCCAGCTAGAAGCTATCAGTTGTGAAGTGCTACAGTTAATCATTTTCTCATACCTTTTATGATTTCTCTTCGATGGCTTTCTGCCTCGACAGTTACATTTTGAGGTATGGGGGTTGTGAAGTTAGAGGTAGGGTTTCCATGTCTATCCTTCTCAACTTCACATTTGCAGTTACAGATATCACAGCAAAAGTAGCCTTCTTGTTCTTCCCATTCAGAGAGAGCATGGATAATGGGCCTCCACATGGTTTGGGGGGACAGCACAGACTGCAAATGCAAGTCATTTACCTGGGTTTGTAACTAATTGGCATGGTGTAATATGCATTTTTTTCCTATGTGTATGGCAATTCTGTAAGATAAAAAGACCAATTATTGTAATATTTCAATGTGGATTGAGCACTAAATATTAATGCATGGCTTTACAGTTGAACTGGAACCAGATGAAGAGAAAAAACAAAATGAAAGCATTAGACACAGATTAAACTTCTGAAAACAGCCATGGGGATGGAACTACAGGGACCCTAAAACAAATAAGTAAGTCCTTTGATTATATATATTTGAGAAGCATGTGATAAACCAAATAAAGTAAACAAAAGGATAAAAAGAATATGCAGTTGAACAGGAATTGGGGTAAATATACACTTAGTTTGGTGCCCTACTAGATTTTTTAGTTATTTTATTTTATTTCATTGGAAATTATTGTATATAAAATGGTCTGTGAACTCTTGGGTTCTAGTAGAGAGTAGTTTGCTTTGAGAATTATCTAATTAAAATTAAGAAATGAGAAAAGAAAGAAAGAAAGGAAGGAAGGAAGGAAGGAAAGAAAGATAGAAGGAGGCTATTGGAAAGTGTTCCATAGTGTTGTTTCTGAAGCTAATGTTTATTGATGATCTTCATTAAGCCTGACTGTAGGAGAAGAGTGATTATCCCAAGACACAGTATTTTCATGGCATCATTAAAAGTTCTAAGCCTACACGAATAGGAAATATGATGACTAGATATTGTGAGGAGGAAACATAGCAATAAATAACTAGGAAATGCCTTCCATCTTTATATAGAAACTGTTGACAATAAACTTAATTAAGATATCAGAGATTTGTATAAATTGAATCTAGTGTGAAACTGTGTAGAACAATGAAGAGATAACAGTAATTAACTGGACTTTAGATTTTACAACTAATAAAGAATAAGGTTTATAAAGTGTGTCCCAGTCAGCCTGTAAATTTCATTGACTTCCATTGAATTCTCACATCTATTTTTTTATTCCTAATCTTATTAATTATGTTCTGCATTTATTTTGATTAGTTTGGCTTAAGGTTCATGAATTTTATCTTTTTAAAAACCATTTTTCTAAGTCTTTGTATTGCTCTTTTTGCTACTATTTCTATTCTGATATTTTATTCTTACTTTATTAAAAATATTTTATTATTTATTTATGTGCACATATGTGTATTTCTGTATTTGTGCATGTGCCTGAGGTTAGGGTCATCCTTGGAGCTGGACTTACAAGTAGATAAAAGCTGCCTGACATTGGTGCTGGGAATTGAATTCCGGTTCTCTAAAAGAAAAATACATGTTCTTAACCACTGAGCCATCTCTCCAGCCTTTATTATTATTTTTTATTTACTGGTTTGATTGTGTGTTTTTATTGTTCGAATTTTTCTGAGAACTGGTGTACATCATTAGAATATGAGAGAGATATTCTATTGTTTCTTTTAGGAATTTACAGCTATCATTTTACCTCTTAAGTCTATTTTCATTATGCATATTCTGTTATGGAATGTTTTCACTTTTCATTCAACTCTAAATAAAAACTTTCTCTTCTGAGTTCTTTGACAACACAAACATCACTCTATAATATGTTAACTCTCTGCAGACACCACTCTAAACACTTTCTTGCTGTGGACTTCCAGGGAAACTGTAGAACAGATTAAAAGTAATTGTATCCCTTTCTGGTATTTGTAAAGACTTGGTACATGTTCTATAATTTAGTTTATATAGGGGCTTTTGACAGGCCACTAAGAATAATACGCCTTTTGAGATTGCTTGGTGGAATAGTCTCTAGGTGTTTGTTTTGTCCATTTGATATACAATGCAATTTAACTCTGACACCTCTTTGTTGGCTGCTTTTGTCTGTCTGATAACTATATTAGTTTGAGTAGGGATAGGGAACCCAGCCACTACTAAAGTGTTGAGGTCAACACAGACCTTTAGTCCTAGTGTGTTTGTTTTATGAACTCTTTTTTGGACAAATATTTAGAATTATATGTTATCATGATGGATTTTCATCTTACCAACACCGTTAACATTTGGTCATTATTGAGTGACATGTATTAATTATTGGCAATTGAATGGTTTCATACTGTTTGGTGCCTCCAGAATCCATACATGATATTTGCTGTTCTAGTTTAATTTATTTTTCTTTTGTTCTCATGGATGCATATATCTCCATTCAGTGAGCAAGACTGCTTTGAATATCTGCTACAGTGATGCATTAGCAGTCATGATTCCTTTAATTATTTTTATCATAGGGGGACTTTTTTTCTACTTCAATTATATGGGTAGCTTTTCTGGATGGAGTAGTCTTTACTACTAATTCTGTCCTTTGTAGCTTGAAATGCATTGCTCCATGCATTTAGGTCTTTCTTTTGTTTTGAGACTATAATTTAATCACCCCCCAATTTTCTTTTCTTTCCAGTTTGTCCCATATACCTTTCCTCATTCTCCTTCAAACTCATGGCCTCTTTTCACCATTCTTATTACATGTGTATGTGCATAAACAAATGCATATATATTGCTAAACATAACATGTTGAGATCATATTATATTACTTGAATGCATGATGTCAGGGATGATCATTTGACTCTGGACAACCAGTTAGTATGCATTTACTTGGGAATTACAGCCTCTCCTACTCTCATTTTTCCTCAGTTCACTGTAGTTCCTGTGTCAGGTGGGGGCCTTGTGTGCATTTTTTTGTACGGTCTTGAGACTTCATTTTTCTGTTGATAAATATTTGATTTTGATAGATATACATTTATAAGGAATGTGAAGATTTCAATATTCTTTTTTTCTGCATCTTCAGCATTTTAATTATATTATGGCAGGTACAAGCTCTCTTCTAGAATTGTAGATTTGGTGTTTTAGATGCTCCCTATATCTAAACAGTCACATATTTCTCTAGATTTGGGGAAATTCCTGATATGATATTATTAATTATATACTCAATAAGGCCTTTAGGTTACCCAGCTGATAAGTACTCACTGAAGTTTTGATAAGTAAGAGAATGATAGTTTGACACTTAACTGTAGATACATTTAATTACAGAACAAGAAGCATTTCAAAAAAGAGAGCTTTAAATGGATGGTATGGAGAACAAAAACCTTTGAGTTTTCTGATGTTCATAGGTCACTAAGCAGTACTGAAGAAAGAAAAGGATTGAAGAGTCTGGATTTGAAACAAAAGCATTGTATTTCCAGAATTAAGGAAAGTGGGAAGATCTGAGATGATTACTACAAATGTCAGAATCATAGCATATTATCCTGTCCTCAAAAAGAGCTAATGAAAAGGTATTCAATATGTTTCTAATAAAGGGATCTTCCAATATGAAAAAAAAATCTTAGGGGAAAGCTAACTTTAGTACTTAACTGTAGATGTTCTGACAACATAGTCTTGGTCACACATAATTTTATCAAATTATTTCAGATTTTTCATTAAAACGTATAGAAAATTTATTTTATGGTTTATTAGTTTAGCGGCATCAATATTTACACATGATTCTAACAGGAATAGATGTACAAAACAACTTCTTCATGGCTCCTGGATGTGAGCAAGGCTGAGTCACAATAGCTAAAGGAAATACGCAGGTGAAGAACACCTATGTTAGCAAATTAAGGAGAGTTGAGCAGTCAGTTTTACAAGATTTTAAAGAAAGATAAGTGGAGGCTGATTCATTTAGTGGGCTTGTTTATGAACAAAAGATTTTAGGGGTTTCCAAAAATGTTTCTGATGAGAGTAGTGATGCATAGGCAGAAGATGAAATGCCAGCGAAGTGATGCGACACTTGCTAACAGTGACATTTTATAGTAGGAAAGGAAGGCCAGCCAAGTGTGGTCTCTGGTATTAGTCAGCAGTAATCTAGAGAAATGTTTATGAAACATCTGCTACATAGCTTAGCAGGAGTAGTATAGGTCAGGGTTTACACAAAGAGTTAGGAAATTGCAGATCACTTTTTTGCTTAATTTCAGGAGCAAAGTAAGGACATAAATGAAGCTTAGATTTTTTTTTCTGATTTTGTCAAAAGTATGTGCTTTGGTCAAGCAAACCATTTTTCTTTTAATTATGTAAAATATCATTTACTAGGAGAAAAGTGCTGAAAAAGCAATTACGCTTTGCATAAAGACACTTTTCTATATTTAGAGAGAAAGTGATAAGGAACGGATTTTAAACAGCAAGAGGTTTGAAGATACGCTGCCAGCACAATATCTGGCGAATGGATTTAAGGGGACACTCCATAAACAAAATGTATCACTGTGTGTAAGGTGTTAACTGAAGGCGAAGAGAGATCAGCCATGAATTTCACTGAGATGTGAGAATCTGAGAGAATCTGCATAAAGAGTTACAGGAAATAATGTTTGGATGTGAACATTAAAATTCAAGGAGAAAAAAAGTGGACATGAACATTTTTGCACATATTTTGCCAGAGATGAGTACATAGAGTGGAAAACTAATTCTAAACAATTAATATGTGTATGTTGAGTTTGAAATTGTGACCAGCTACTTGGATAAGCTTTCAGTCTAATGACCCTGATTTCACTTTGCATCAGGTGAAAAAGAGTTTCCACAAAAGAACTTATGATATAATTGACAAATGATACATAGTTCAGAGAAAAGGAAGAGTAGAGATTACTGACAAAGAGTTTTTTCACGTAACTTAATCAGTCTCCTTTCAACCCACTTTTAGCTGGGCTTCGTCTCTGGACCTGTCTTTCACCAGATTGACTGAGTTTTGGGAATCTTGCTTGCTCAGGTTAGTGAGAGTTCACTTTTTGTGTCTGGTTCCCTGTAGTAAGTGTTCTGAGAACTGGACTGACTAATGTAACTCTTTCTACCATTGGTTTACTTTCTAATCCACTTTACTCCCACTATCTTATTCTGCTTACTAGCTATGAATCTTCACTTCCTGTTACAATGAAACACTGTCTCTCTCCCCTGTCGTAACAATCTTGGCTATCTTATGCTTGACATTTTAATAACACATGCTTTACATTGTTGACAAGCACAGGAATAATTTTTTTATCATTTTCTAAAACTCTTTAGCCATAAAGGCGAGTTCTCATTTACATGCACACACAATATCCAGTGAGCTGTAAACTCACAGGTAAAGCTCAAACTCCACTGACCTCCTGAAGAAAGTGTGGGGAAGGGAGGATTCTACTGGACAGAGATTTTCTATTATAAAAGGGATGACCTATGAAAAAGGACATTTAAGATTGGAGGATAAAGGTCAAAAGCCTGAGAGGGATAACCTAGAAATAATATTAGACAAATGTCAGCATTCTGTGGAAATAAATGACGTGAGGATGAAGCCAATGGATGAAGATGCAAAAACAGAAGAACCTCGACATTTCAGGGCTGTCAGGGAGTGATTGCTCTGAAAAACCCCTTGATAATTCAGAAATGAAGATCTGAACTCAGCAGCACTTCACTCACAGGGAATAGAGTAAGATCATAAATACCTTAAGAACAGAGATGTAATCTCCTTAGTCAGATTCTGCATCTGAGTCTGAATTTATCATTTATTGTGTGGTTTGATATTACCTTTTAAAGTTCCTGTTACAAATAGTAAAACACTTAAGACTTTCCTTCAACTAATTTTGTCTTAGCTTGACCTTTGGAACTGATAACGTTATAGTGCATCATAAATATCTTGTCTTCATTTAGTATCTTCTTTTTGCTTATAAAAATGGAATCATTTAACTCAAATATTTCTAATGCACATGTTGTATTTTTGGATAATTTGGTGATATGGATAGAGAGCCATCATATATCTAGAGCACCTGATCTTCAAGAACTTGAAGATTTTAAAATGTGGTATGGGTATTGTTTGCTTCTCCTGTTATCTTTTTTTTAATGGTCTTAGCTATAAAGACAGAGAAACTTTAATATATTGATTGATTATGAATCAGTAAAAATAGCCTTAATTAGAAAATAAAGCAATCTTCAAAATAAAGTTTAAATGCTGGATCACTGTGTTCAGAGTCCTTTGTTAGTTAGTCCCTTTTCATTCCTCTACCTACCTCACCACCTGGTGACACACTCCATGTTCCAATATACCCATTGTGGCTTTTAGCTGTTATTTGTAACATTCAGTTTTCCAAGCTTTCCTCTTGTAACTGTCATTTTCTGTGTGTCAATTTTATGTGGTCATATAATGTCACTTTAAAATTATGGAAGATTTCTGTTTTGAAGAGTTATATTCTTTGGCATTAGAAGTCAAATCTCTAGTGAAAATTGATTCAATCAGTCATATTAAAACAGAACAATGTATGTATCTGTGTGTACAAGAGAGATGGATGAGAGAGAAAGAGAGCAAGAGAGAGAAACTAGCAAGGGGATACATGTGGTCTGAGGAAATATGGTATAATTGAGCGGCTAGTCTTGAGTATTGTAAAAGGAGTTGTGTCAGACCTCAGTGTGGTATGGGGATGGAGATGGACTGGTTAGTCCCATTGGCCTACCAGACAGATGTCCAAGTGTCACTCTCAGTTTCAGTGAAGTAGTAAATCACAAGGTTCTAAGCAGGAACCTTGGAAACTCTGTCATTTCTGCCATCTAGCAAAGCCATTCCCAGAACTGCTGCTCTGGGGACCCTGCCCTACCCAAGTTTCAATCTCCTGTTCTCCTCACTCTCCTTCAGAAGGAAGACAAACTGGGCCAAGGATAAGAAGCACAAAAACTTTTGACCTCCAACTAGGCCATTCCCAGAACTGCTTTCCTGGGTTCCCTCACCACACACTTTAATAGTGACATCTTTTACTTTCATCAAAGTGGTATCATATAAGTGGATTAAGATATAATGTGACTGGTTTCTTTATTAGAATAAGAGATTGTAATGTAGAGGTTTAGGTAGATATGTATAGATAAAGAAGATGGCCTTAGAGGCCTCAGAAAAAGCTTGCTCTTCTGACATCCTAGCTGTTTACTACCAGAACTATGAGAATGACTTCCTGTTTAACCATTATCAGTGTAGAGGCTTGTTTTCGGAGCTCTTATCATTTGACATTCGTCTTTGCCCCAGACACGTACCCTGACAGGATTTCACTTGGGCATCAGGTCAGTGATTTCTTTACCTATGAAGATGCTGTAAACATCTTCCTTCATTTCTGGGGCTCATCATAGCCAACAAGCTGTCCTTTCCTTCTCAATGATTCCAATGGCCTTCAACCCAGTCATTTCTAAAGTCTTGTACTTCAAACGATAGAAATTAAAAAGAGAGCAACCAAATCACACTTGAGTTCTTAACCTAAGTTTACAACATGAAATAGGCACTTTCCCCTTACAGCTTTAGCATGAAGGGTAACTCCCCTCTTAGTAAAATGTAAACAATGTGAGATCCAAGAACATTCTAAGATTCTGCTAGAAATGCATCATTATGTCTTTCCTTTCCTTTCCTGTCCTTTCCTTTCCTTTCTTCCCTTCCCTTCCCTTCCTTTTCCTTTCCCTTCCATTCCCCTCTCCTCTCCTTCTTCCCCTCCATTCCATTCCCCTCTCCTCCCTTTCTTTCCCCTCCTCTCCCTTCCCTTCCCATCTTCTCCTTTTCTCTCCCTTCCCCTCCCTTCCCCTTCTTTCTTCCTCTCTTCTCCTCCCCTCCCCTTCCTGTCTATCCCCTCCTTTCCCCATCCCTTCCCTTTTCTCCCCTTCTCTCACTTCCCTTTCCTTCTTCCTTCCTTGCCCTTCCTCTATTTACTCCTCTCCTCTCATAATCTATATTAAAATACTGTAGACTCCATCAACCTCTCTCTAGAGATGTAAGTGCTAGAAAGAAGACAAAATAATGAGGAAAATTTTACTATAGACCACCAATTTCCTGCAATGACAAGCTTATATAGTTCAATGAATCCTGCATGAAGTTAGAATTGCACTCTTTGTTAGGTGGCCAGGCACTTGTCATCAAGTTTGCATGAACACTGGGGATAATCCCCTCCTTCCTATTTCCTCAGAAGCACTAAAAATAAGAAAAGTACAGTTATCTCTTTAAAATTTAAACTGCAGTAAAAATATTGAAGTGTAAGAATTTTCCTGAAGTTCATTAACATAAAGCTACTACCCCCCAGCTATGGAAATGGAATGTGAGCCTCAGCTCTGACTCAGACATTGTGTATTGGATGCTCTGCAATATAATATGCTCGAACCTTTCAAACATTACATGCTTTTCTTTTCCCTCAAGATTGGATCCAACTACATCTGGCATCTAGAAAAACTGCCCCACAAGAAGTTACATAAGAAACTTCACTATATATCTTAAAAGTTCATTTTATATAATAATCTGTACAATGACCCCTTTGGTAATTGCCCATTGTCTTTCTTGAAAGCGCTTTACTTTATTAAATTCTGTTTTCAATCCCGAGATAGTAAAATCTATCAACTATACTACTCATCATGTATCTATTCAAATTCTCTTAACGGAGACCTTAGGTAGTGAAGTATGATGAACACTTTCTAAATTTTTATTTTATTTATTTGAGATAATAGTTTAATTTTATAGTTTCCCATTCTCTTTTGCCTTACAAACCCTCCCATATACTCTTTATTTTGTCTTTGGAAATTTATGACCTCTTTTTTATTAATTGTTTGTTCATAGATATAAATATGTGTATATGCATATACCTGTGTATGTTATATGTATATATTTATATTAGTATATTCCTAAATACATAAATACATTCTGCTGAATCTGTACTGTGTTAATTTAATGTATGTTTTATGATACAACCATTTGGTACTGGATAATGAATTGCTCTACTTTTAACAGAAACCAAGCCAATTTTATAATACTTGTGACATCATGGATACAGAAGGAAAACCTACAATGTCACTTTACTAAGCCAGCATGATCTCTAACTGCACTGCAACTGCTTGTCCTTATACCCACAGATAAATATAGTCCTTAACCCCATCACACATGGTGAAACTGCAGTTTTCAACATATGGAGACCATTATAAAAATCCAAAGTCAATTGGCCATTTTGCAGAGTAGTAAAGCCTAGGAACAATGAATACATATATAATACAACCCCACTCTTAAATGCAGGGTCATTACAGAAGAGGGGGCAGAAAGTTTGAATTAGATGAGCAGGGATTTTCTTGTAGATTGTGTCTTGAAGGCATGTTAAAATCTATACCACTAAGTCTCGTTAATATCATTGCCTAAACATGGCCTGATCAAGGCATAGCAACACTAGAACTGCTAACACATATGAGAAAATGTCCAGCAAACTTCTACCGAATACAAGGAACTTCAGGTAGTTAAGAAATGTTGAGACCAGTGACATGTTTCACTTGCTATATCTGGCTACGTTGATTTCAGACTATACATTACTATAATTTACTCCATATTATATAAGACAGAAGTTTTCAGTCTATACTCTTCCTTAGGAAATTACAATCCATAGGCAGCTTTGAACTTCATAGGGAGAGAGGAGGATGTTTGTGTCACCTGGATGCATCCACCATCTGTCAGCCTGCCAAACCCAAAGTTGAATGATCAATGACGTATTCCTGCTAGTAGAAAGGGCAATCACCATATATAATTATTGGGTGCTTTGATATTGTAAGGGCACATTGGCACTATAGATATAGTTGTTATGTGATTTGCTGAAAAAGACTTAAAATTAGTAAGTAATATTTGATTAAAGGAATCTTTAGCTTTGGGATTATCAGTCAAAATATTGCCATTACAATTGATAAAAACATTTATGTTTATTATTATTTAACAAATTTTGATGTTGTGAAAATGCAAAGATACATTCATCCATGTCTGGCATAGTGCACTTATGACATGGTAGGGAAAATGTCTAGTTACATACCTAAGTCCTGACTGACCTATTAACCAACAGCCCACTCCAGACAAATGCTGTGTCTTTTTCTCATGCTATTTCCAAGATTTGGCACACTATGAATTTCAGAGTACAATTTAAATGAGCATTGAGGGCTGTATTTTAAACACAAGACAAATATATTATGTCATGGACTTAGTGCTTTGACTTAAGATTTTTTTCTCCTTAAGACGGTAAAGCCATATGTATATTAGAAACTCTACTTTGAATTTTGAAATTTTAACTTTCCCTTACCCAATTCTCTGAACTGTTTCTCTTATAGTTGAATAGTTAAGGTGTAGGGAAACTCAGTCCCATGCACTAGAAGGTACTCAATGAATTATAGAGCTAACTTTTTAGACAAGCTTAAATTTTTAATAGGTCTAGTATATATTAAAGATGTGACACTATCTTTAGAAATATACTTTTAACCTCTAATGGTTCTTTATAAAGGAAACAACCCCATCATAGAATAAAATGTCTTAATTTTCCCTTTGCTTTAAATATATTTAGTACAAATATACTCTATGGCCCCTAGAGAAATACTTAAAACACTCTGTGGAAAACAAATGACATTATCTCACTTAAACTGATAAGAAACTGATTTATGTATATTGCCTAACGTCTACAACATTTGAAGTAAAAACAAATAAGCAAGGCTGTAGAAAATCATAATAATTTTCCTATATAGAAAATTACTATGGGTGAGGTCCCC